>JANCRA010000400.1:0-47068 GCA_024362935.1 Setophaga petechia
TATGTATTCCAGGAAGGAAGAAATGAAGGAAGGAAGTATTTCAGGAAGCATTACAGGAAGTATTCCAGGAGATAGTCCAAAATGGAAGGAAGGAAGAAGGAGAGGAAGGTAGGAAGGAAGGAAGGATGGAAGAGAAGGGAAGGAAGGAAGGAAGAAGGAAGGAAGGAAGGAAGGAAGGAAGGAAGGAAGGAAGGAAGGAAGGAAGGAAGGAAGGAAGGAGAAGGAAGGGAAGGAAGGAAGGAAGGAAGGAAGGAAGGAAGGAAGGAAGGAAGGAAGGAAGGAAGGAAGGAAGGAAGGAAGGAAGGAAGTATTGCAGGAACTATTCCAGGAAGGAAGGAAAGAAGCAAGGAGGGAAGGAAGGAAAAAAGTGAAGAAAGAAGGGGAGAAGGAAAGAAGGAAAGAAGGAAGGAAGTATGTATTGCTAGGAACGAAGAAAAGAAGGAAAAAAGAATTCCAGGAAGTATTCCAGGAAGTATTCCCGGAAGTATTCCAGGAAGTATTCGAGAAAGGAAGGAAGGTAAGAAGGAAGGAAGGTAAGAAGGAAAGAAGGAAGTATGTATTCCAGGAAGGAGGAAATGAAGGAAGGAAGTATTCAGGAAGCATTACAGGAAGTATTCCAGGAAGTAGTCCAAAATGGAAGGAAGGAAGGAAGGAAGGAAGGAAGGAAGATAGGAAGGAAGTATTGCAGGAAGTATTCCAGGAAGGAAGGAAGCAAGCAAGGAGGGAAGGAAGGAAAGAAGTGAAGAAAGAAGGGGAGAAGGAAAGAAGGAAAGAAGGAAGGAAGTATGTATGCTAGGAAAGAAGAAAAGAAGGAAAAAAGAATTCCAGGAAGTATTCCAGGAAGTATTCCAGGAAGTATTCCCGGAAGTATTCCAGGAAGAATTCCAGAAAGGAAGGAAGGTAAGAAGGAAGGAAGGTAAGAAGGAAAGAAGGAAGGATGTATTCCAGGAAGGAAGAAATGAAGGAAGGAAGTATTTCAGGAAGCATTACAGGAAGTATTCCAGGAATTAGTCCAAAATGGAAGGAAGGAAGGAAGGAAGTATTACAGGAAGTATTCCAGGAAGGAAGGAAAGAAGCAAGGAGGGAAGGAAGGAAAGAAGTTAAGAAAGAAGGGGAGAAGGCAAGAAGGAAAAGAAGGAAGGAAGTATGTATGCTAGGAAAGAAGAAAAGAAGGAAAAAAAAGAATTCCAGGAAGTATTCCAGGAAGTATTCCAGGAAGTATTCCCGGAAGTATTCCAGGAAGTATTCCAGAAAGGGAAGGAAGGTAAGAAGGAAGGAAGGTAAGAAGGGAAAGAAGGAAGTATGTATTCCAGGAAGGAAGAAATGAAGGAAGGAAGTATATCAGGAAACATTACAGGAAGTATTCCAGGAAGTAGTCCAAAATGGAAGGAAGGAAGGAAGTATTGCAGGAAACTATTCCAGGAAGGAAGAAAAGAAGCAAGGAGGGAAGGAAGGAAAGAAGTTAAGAAAGAAGGGGAGAAGAAAGAAGGAAAGAAGGAAGGAAGTAGGTATGCTAGGAAAGAAGAAAAGAAGGAAAAAAGAATTCCAGGAAGTATTCCAAGAAGATTTCCCAGGGAAGTATTTGAGGAAGTATTCCAGGAAGTAATCCAGAAAGGAAGGAAGGTAAGAAGGAAGGAAGGTAAGAAGGAAAGAAGGAAGTATGTATTCCAGGAAGGAAGAAATGAAGGAAGGAAGTATTTCAGGAAGCATTACAGGAAGTATTCCAGGAAGTAGTCCAAAATGGAAGGAAGGAAGGAAGGAAGGAAGGAAGGAAGGAAGGAAGGAAGGAAGGAAGTATTGCCGGAAGTATTCCAGGAAGGAAGGAAAGAAGAAAGAAGGGAAGGAAGGAATGAAGTTAAGAAAGAAAAGGAGAAGGAAAAGAAGGAAAGAAGGAAGGAAGTATGTATGCTAGGAAAGAAGAAAGGAAGGAAAAAAGAATTCCAGGAAGTATTCCAGGAAGTATCCCAGGAAGTAATCCAGAAAGGAAGGAAGGTAAGAAGGAAGGAAGGTAAGAAGGAAAGAAGGAAGTATGTATTCCAGAAGGAAGAAATGAAGGAAGGAAGTATTTCAGGACGCATTACAAGAAGTATTCCAGGAAGTAGTCCAAAATGGAAGGAAGGAAGGAAGGAAGTATTGCAGGAAGTATTCCAGGAAGGAAGGAAAGAAGAAAGGAGGGAAGGAAGGAAAGAAGTAAGAAAGAAGGGGAGAAGGAAAGAAGGAAAGAAGGAAGGAAGTATGTATGCTAGAAAAGAAGAAAAGAAGGAAAAAAGAATTCCAGGAAGTATTCCAGGAAGTATTCCAGGAAGTAATCCAGAAAGGAAGGAAGGTAAGAAGGAAGGAAGGTAAGAAGGAAAGAAGGGAGTATGTATTCCAGGAAGGAAGAAAATGAAGGAAGGAAGTATTTCAGGAAAGCATTACAAGAAGTATTCCAGGAAGTAGTCCAAAATGGAAGGAAGGAAGGAAGGAAGTATTGCAGGAAGTATTCCAGGAAGGAAGGAAGGAAGCAAGGAGGGAAGGAAGGAAAGAAGTGAAGAAAGAAGGGGAGAAGGAAAGAAGGAAAGAAGGAAGGAAGTATGTATGCTAGGAAAGAAGAAAAGAAGGAAAAAAGAATTCCAGGAAGTATTCCAGGAAGTATTCCAGGACGTATTCCCGGAAGTATTCCAGGAATTATACCAGAAAGGACGGAAGGTAAGAAGGAAGGAAGGTAAGAAGGAAAGAGGAGTATGTATTCCAGGATAGAAGAAATGAAGGAAGGATGTATTCAAAAAGCATTACCGGAAGTATTCCAGGAGTAGTCCAAAATGGAGGAAGGAAGGAAGGAAGTATTGCAGGAAGTATTCCAGGAAGGAAGGAAAGAAGCAAGGAGGGAAGGAAGGAAAGAAGTTATGAAAGAAGGGGAGAAGAAGGAAAGAAGGAAGGAAGTATGTATGCTAGGAAAGAAGAAAAGAAGGAAAAAGAATTCCAGGAAGGAAGGAAGGTAGTATTCCAGGAAGTATTCCAGGAAGTAATCCAGAAAGGAAGGAAGGTAAGAAGGAAGGAAGGTAAGAAGGAAAGAAGGAGGTATGTATTCCAGGAAGGAAGAAATGAAGTAAGGAAGTATTTCAGGAAGCATTACAGAAGTATCTCCAGGAAGTAGTCCAAAATGGAAGGAAGGAGGGAAGGAGGGAAGAGGGAAGGAGGGAAGGAAGGAAGGAAGGAAGGAAGGAAGGAAGAAAGGAAGGAAGGAAGGAAGGAAGGAAGGAGGAAGGAAGGAAGGAAGGAAGGAAGGAAGGAAGGAAGGAAGGAAGGAAGGAAGGAAGGAAGGAAGGAAGGAAGGAAGGAGAAGGAAGAGGAAGTATTGCAGGAAGTATTCCAGGAAGGAAGGAAAGAAGCAAGGAGGGAAGGAAGGAAAGAAGTGAAGAAAGAAGGGAGAAGGAAAGAAGGAAAGAAGGAAGGAAGTATGTATGCTAGGAAAGTAGAAAGAAGGAAAAAAAAGAATTCCAGGAAGTATTCCAGGAAGTATTCCAGGAAGTATTCCCGGAAGTATTCCAGGAAGTATACCAGAAAGTACGGAAGGTAAGAAGGAAGGAAGGTAAGAAGAAAGAAGGAAGGAAGTATGTATGCTAGGAAAGAAGAAAAGAAGGAAAAAAAATTTCAGGAAGTATTCCAGGAAGTATTCCAGGAAGTATTCCTGGAAGGGATTACAGGAAGTATTCCAGAAAGCAAGGAAGGTAAGAAGGAAGGAAGGCAAGAAGGAAAGAAGGAAGTATGTATCCAGGAAGGAATAATGAAGGAAGGAAGTATTTCAGGAAGCATTACAGGAAGTATTCCAGGAAGTAGTCCAAACTGGAAGGAAGGAAGGAAGGAAGTATTGCAGGAAGTATTCCAGGAAGGAAGGAAAGAAGCAAGGAGGGAAGGAAGGAAAGAAATTAAGAAAGAAGGGGAGAAGGAAAGAAGGAAAGAAGAAGAAAGTATGTATGCTAGGAAAGAAGAAAAGAAGGAAAAAAGAATTCCAGGAAGTATTCCAAGAAGATTTCCAGGAAGTATTCCAGGAAGTAGTCCAAAATGGAAGGAAGGAAGGAAGGAAGGAAGGAAGGAAGGAAGGAAGGAAGGTATTGCCGGAAGTATTCCAGGAAGGAAGGAGAGAAGAATAGAAGGGAAGGAAGGAAAGAAGTTAAGAAAGAATGGGAGAAGGAAAGAAGGAAAGAAGGAAGGAAGTATGTATGCTAGGAAAGAAGAAAGGAAGGAAAAAAGAATTCAAGGGAAATATTCCAGGAAGTATTCCCGGAAGTTGTTTCCAGGAAGTATACCAGAAAGGACGGAAGGTAGAAGGAAGGAAGGTAAGAAGGAAAGAAGTAAGTATGTATTCCAGGAAGGAAGAAATGAAGGAAGGAAGTATTTCAGGAAGCATTACAGGAAATATTTTAGGAAGTAGTCCAAAACTGGGAGGAAGGAAGGAAGGAAGTATTGCAGGAAGTATTCCAGGAAGGAAGGAAAGAAGGAAGGAGGGAAGGAAGTATGTATGCTAGGAAAGAAGAAAAGAAGGGAAAAAAGAATTCCAGGACGTATTCCAGGAGTATTCCAGTAAGTATTCCCGGAAGTATTCCAGGAAGTATTCAAGAAAAGGACGGAATGTAAGAAGGAAGGAAGGTAGAAGGAAAGAAGGAAGTATGTATTCCAGGAAGGAAGAAATGAAGGAAGGATGTATTTCAAAAAGCATTACAGGAAGTATTCCAGGAAGTAGTCCAAAATGGAAGGAAGGAAGGAAGTATTGCAGGAAGTATTCCAGGAAGGAAGGAAAGAAGCAAGGAGGGAAGGAAGGAAAGAAGTTAAGAAAGAAGGGAAGAAGAAGGAAAGAAAGAAAGGAAGTATGTATGCAGGAAAGAAGAAAAGAAGGAAAAAAGAATTCCAGGAAGTATTCCAGGAAGTACTCCTGGAGGTATTCCTGAAAGTATTCCAGAAAATAAGGAAGGTAAGAAGGAAGGAAGGTAAGAAGGAAAGATGGAAGTATGTATTCCAGGATGGAAGAAATGAAGGAAGGAAGTATTTCAGGAAGCATTACAGGAAGTATTCCAGGAAGTAGTCCAAAATGGAAGGAAGGAAGGAAGGAAGGAAGGAAGGAAGGAAGGAAGGAAGGAAGGAAGGAAGGAAGGAAGGAAGGAAGGAAGGAAGGAAGGAAGGAAGGAAGGAAGGAAGGAAGGAAGGAAGGAAGGAAGGAAGGAAGGAAGGAAGGATGGAGGAAGGAAGGAAGGAAGGAAGGAAGGAAGGAAGGAAGGAAGGAAGGAAGGAAGGAAGGAAGGAAGGAAGGAAGGAAGTATTGCAGGAACTATTCCAGGAAGGAAGGAAAGAAGCAAGGAGGGAAGGAAGGAAAAAAGTGAAGAAAGAAGGGGAGAAGGAAAGAAGGAAAGAAGGAAGGAAGTATGTATGCTAGGAAAGAGAAAAAGAAGGAAAAAAGAATTCCAGGAAGTATTCCAGGAAGTATTCCCGGAAGTATTCCAGGAAGTATTCCAGAAAGGAAAGGAAGGTAAGAAGGAAGGAAGGTAAGAAGGAAAGAAAGAAAGTATGTATTCCAGGAAGGAGGAAATGAAGGAAGGAAGTATTTCAGGAGCATTACAGGAAGTATTCCAGGAAGTAGTCCAAAATGGAAGGAAGGAAGGAAGGAAGGAAGATAGGAAGGAAGTATTGCAGGAAGTATTCCAGGAAGGAAGGAAGAGGAAGCAAGGAGGGAAGGAAGGAAAGAAGTGAAGAAAGAAGGGGAGAAGGAAAGAAGGAAAGAAGGAAGGAAGTATGTATGCTAGGAAAGAAGAAAAGAAGGAAAAAAGAATTCCAGGAAGTATTCCAGGAAGTATTCCAGGAAGTATTCCCGGAAGTATTCCAGGAAGAATTCCAGAAAGGAAGGAAGGTAAGAAGGAAGGAAGGTAAGAAGGAAAGGAAGGAAGGATGTATTCCAGGAGGAAGAAATGAAGGAAGAAGTATTTCAGGAAGCATTACAGGAAGTATTCCAGGAAGTAGTCCAAAATGGAAGGAAGGAAGGAAGGAAGTATTACAGGAAGTATTCCAGGAAGGAAGGAAAGAAGCAAGCAGGGAAGGAAGGAAAGAAGTTAAGAAGAAGGGGAGAAGGAAAGAAGGAAAGAAGGAAGGAAGTATGTATGCTAGGAAAGAAGAAAAGAAGGAAAAAAGAATTCCAGGAAGGTATTCCAGGAAGTATTCCAGGAAGTAATCCAGAAAGGAAGGAAGGTAAGAAGGAAGGAAGGTAAGAAGGAAAGAAGGAAGTATGTATTCCAGGAAGGAAGAAATGAAGGAAGGATGTATTTCAAAAAGCATTACAGGAAGTATTCCAGGAAGTAGTCCAAAATGGAAGGAAGGAAGTAAGGAAGTATTGCAGGAAGTATTCCAGGAAGGAAGGAAAGAAGCAAGGAGGGAAGGAAGGAAAGAAGTGAAGAAAGAAGGGGAGAAGGCTAGAAAGGAAAGAAGGAAGGAAGTATGTATGCTAGGAAAGAAGAAAAGAAGGAAAAAAAGAATTCCAGGAAGTATTCCAGGAAGTATTTCCAGGAAGTATTCCCGGAAGTATTCCAGGAAGTATTCCAGAAAGGAAGGAAGGTAAGAAGGAAGGAAGGTAAGAAGGAAAGAAGGAAGTATGTATTCCAGGAAGGAAGAAATGAAGGAAGGAAGTATATCAGGAAACATTACAGGAAGTATTCCAGGAAGTAGTCCAAAATGGAAGGAAGGAAGGAAGTATTGCAGGAAGTATTCCAGGAAGGAAGGAAAGAAGCAAGGAGGGAAGGAAGGAAAGAAGTTAAGAAAGAAGGGGAGAAGGAAAGAAGGAAAGAAGGAAGGAAGTAGGTATGCTAGGAAAGAAGAAAAGAAGGAAAAAAGAATTCCAGGAACTATTCCAGAAGATTTCCAGGAAGTATTTGAGGAAGTATTCCAGGAAGTAATCCAGAAAGGAAGGAAGGTAAGAAGGAAGGAAGGTAAGAAGGAAAGAAGGAAGTATGTATTCCAGGAAGGAAGAAATGAAGGAAGGAAGTATTTCAGGAAGCATTACAGGAAGTATTCCAGGAAGTAGTCCAAAATGGAAGGAAGGAAGGAAGGAAGGAAGGAAGGAAGGAAGTATTGCCGGAAGTATTCCAGGAAGGAAGGAAAGAAGAAAGAAGGGAAGGAAGGAAAGAAGTTAAGAAAGAAAAGGAGAAGGAAAGAAGGAAAGAAGGAAGGAAGTATGTATGCTAGGAAAGAAGAAAGGAAGGAAAAAAGAATTCCAGGAAGTATTCCAGGAAGTATTCCAGGAAGTAATCCAGAAAGGAAGGAAGGTAAGAAGGAAGGAAGGTAAGAAGGAAAGAAGGAAGTATGTATTCCAGGAAGGAAGAAATGAAGGAAGGAAGTATTTCAGGAAGCATTACAAGAAGTATTCCAGGAGTAGTCCAAAATGGAAGGGAAGGAAGGAAGGAAGTATTGCAGGAAGTATTCCAGGAAGGAAGGAAAGAAGCAAGGAGGGAAGGAAGGAAAGAAGTGAAGAAAGAAGGGGGAGAAGGAAAGAAGGAAAGAAGGAAGGAAGTATGTATGCTAGGAAAGAAGAAAAGAAGGAAAAAAGAATTCCAGGAAGTATTCCAGGAAGTATTCCAGGAAGTAATCCAGAAAGGAAGGAAGGTAAGAAGGAAGGAAGGTAAGAAGGAAAGAAGGAAGTATGTATTTTAGGAAGGAAGAAATGAAGGAAGGAAGTATTTCAGGAAGCATTACAGGAAGTATTCCAGGAAGTAGTCCAAAATGGAAGGAAGGAAGGAAGGAAGGAAGGAAGTATTGCAGGAAGTATTCCAGGAAGGAAGGAAAGAAGCAAGGAGGGAAGGAAGGAAAGAAGTGAGAAAGAAGGGGAGAAGGAAAGAAGGAAAGAAGGAAGGAAGTATGTATGCTAGGAAAGAAGAAAAGAAGGAAAAAAGAATTCCAGGAAGTATTCCAGGAAGTATTCCAGGAAGTATTCCCGGAAGTATTCCAGGAATTATACCAGAAAGGACGGAAGGTAAGAAGGAAGGAAGGTAAGAAGGAAAGAAGGAAGTATGTATTCCAGGATAGAAGAAATGAAGGAAGGATGTATTTAAAAAAAGCATTACCGAAGTATTCCAGGAAGTAGTCCAAAATGGAAGGAAGGAAGGAAGTATTGCAGGAAGTATTACAGGAAGGAAGGAAAGAAGCAAGGAGGGAAGGAAGGAAAGAAGTTATGAAAGAAGGGGAGAAGAAGGAAAGAAGGAAGGAAGTATGTATGCTAGGAAAAAAGAAAAGAAGGAAAAAAGAATTCCAGGAAGGAAGGAAGGAAGTATTCCAGGAAGTATTCCAGGAAGTAATCCAGAAAGGAAGGAAGGTAAGAAGGAAGGAAGGTAAGAAGGAAAGAAGGAAGTATGTATTCCAGGAAGGAAGAAATGAAGTAAGGAAGTATTTCAGGAGGCATTACAGGAAGTATTCCAGGAAGTAGTCAAAAATGGAAGGAAGGAAGGAAGGAAGGAAGTATTGCCGGAAGTATTCCAGGAAGGAAGGCAAAGAAGAAAGAAGGGAAGGAAGGAAAGAAGTTAAGAAAGAAGGGGAGAAGGAAAGAAGGAAAGAAGGAAGGAAGTATGTATGCTAGGAAAGAAGAAAGGAAGGAAAAAAGAATTGAAGGAAGTATTCCAGGAAGTATTCCCGGAAGTATTCCACGAAGTATACCAGAAAGGACGGAAGGTAAGAAGGAAGGAAGGTAAGAAGGAAAGAAGGAAGCATGTATTCCAGGAAGGAAGAAATGAAGGAAGGATGTATTTCAAAAAGCATTACAGGACGTATTCCAGGAAGTAGTCCAAAATGGAAGGAAGGAAGGAAGTATTGCAGGAAGTATTCCAGGAAGGAAGGAAAGAAGCAAGCAGGGAAGGAAGGAAAGAAGTTAAGAAAGAAGGGGAGAAGAAGGAAAGAAGGAAGGAAGTATGTATGCTAGGAAAGAAGAAAAGAAGGAAAAAAGAATTCCAGGAAGTATTCCAGGAAGTATTCCAGGAAAGTATTCCAGGAAGTATTCCAGAAAGGAAGGAAGGTAAGAAAAGAAGGAAGGTAAGAAGGAAAGAAGGAAGTATGTATTCCAGGATGGAAGAAATAAGGAAGGAATATTTCAGGACGCATTACAGGAAGTATTCCAGGAAGTAGTCCAAAATGGAAGGAAGGAAGGAAGGAAGTATTGCGGGGAGTATTCCAGGAAGGAAGGAAAGAAGCAAGGAGGGAAGGAAGGAAAGAAGTGAAGAAAGAAGGGGAGAAGGAAAGAAGGAAAGAAGGAAGGAAGTATATATGCTAGGAAAGAAGAAAAGAAGGAAAAAAGAATTCCAGGAAGTATTCCAGGAAGTATTCCCGGAAGTATTCCAGGAAGTATTCCAGAAAGGAAAGGGAAGGTAAGAAGGAAGGAAGGTAAGAAGAAAGAAGGAAGTATGTATTCCAGGAAGGAAGAAATGAAGGAAGGAATATTTCAGGAAGCATTACAGGAAGTATTCCAGGAAGTAGTCCAAAATGGAAGGAAGGAAGGAAGGAAGTATTGCAGGGAGTATTCCAGGAAGGAAGGAAAGAAGCAAGGAGGGAAGGAAGGAAAGAAGTTAAGAAAGAAGGGGAGAAGGAAAGAAGGAAAGAAGGAAGGAAGTATGTATGCTAGGAAAGAAAAAAAGAAGGAAGAAAAAAGAATTCCAGGAAGTATTCCAGGAAGTATTCCAGGAAGTATTCCAGGAAGTATTCCAGGAAGTAATCCAGAAAGGAAGGAAGGTAGGAAGGAAGGAAGGTAGGAAGGAAAGAAGGAAGTATGTATTCCAGGAAGGAAGAAATGAAGGAAGGAAGTATTTCAGGAGGCATTACAGGAAGTATTCCAGGAAGTAGTCCGAAATGGAAGGAAGGAAGGAAGGAAGGAAGGAAGGAAGGAAGGAAGGAAGGAAGGAAGGAAGGAAGGAAGGAAGGAAGGAAGGAAGGAAGGAAGGAAGGAAGGAAGGAAGGAAGGAGGAAGGAAGGGAGGAAGGGAGGAAGGGAGGACGGGAGGAAGGAAGGAAGGAAGGAAGGAAGGAAGGAAGGAAGGAAGGAAGGAAGGAAGGAAGGAAGGAAGGAAGGAAGGAAGGAAGGAAGGAAGGAAGGAAGGAAGGAAGGAAGGAAGGAAGGAAGGAAGGAAGGAAGGAAGGAAGGAAGGGAAGGAAGGAAGGGAAGGAAGGAAGGAGAAGGAGGAAGGAAGGAAGGAAGGAAGGAAGTATTCCAGGAAGGAAGGAAAGAAGCAAGGAGGGAAGGAAGGAAAGAAGTTAAGAAAGAAGGGGAGAAGGAAAGAAGGAAAGAAGGAAGGAAGTATGTATGCTAGGAAAGAAGAAAAATAAGGAAAAAAGAATTTCAGGAAGTATTCCAGGAAGTATTCCAGGAAGTATTCCTGGAAGGATTACAGGAAGTATTCCAGAAAGCAAGGAAGGTAAGAAGGAAGGAAGGTAAGAAGGAAAGAAGGAAGTATGTATTCCAGAAAGGAAGAAATGAAGGAAGGAAGTAATTCAGGAAGCATTACAGGAAGTATTCCAGGAAGTAGTCCAAAATGGAAGGGAAGGAAGGAAGTATTGCAGGAAGTATTCCAGGAAGGAAGGAAAGAAGGAAGGAGGGAAGGAAGGAAAGAAGTTAAGAAAGAAGGGGAGAAGGAAAGAAGGAAAGAAGGAAGGAAGTATGTATGCTAGGAAAGAAGAAAAGAAGGAAAAAATAATTCCAGGAAGTATTCCAGGAAGTATTCCAGGAAGTATTCCAGGAAGTAATCCAGAAAGGAAGGAAGGTAAGAAGGAAGGAAGGTAGGAAGGAAAGAAGGAAGTATGTATTCCAGGAAGGAAGAAATGAAGGAAGGAAGTATTTCAGGAAGCATTACAGGAAGTATTCCAGGAAGTAGTCCAAAATGGAAGGGAAGGAAGGAAGGATTGCAGGAAGTATTCCAGGAAGGAAGGAAAGAAGCAAGGAGGGAAGGAAGGAAAGAAGTGAAGAAAGAAGGGGAGAAGGAAAGAAGGAAAGAAGGAAGGAAGTATGTATTCTAAGAAAGAAGAAAAGAAGGAAAAAAGAATTCCAGGAAGTATTCAGGAAGTATTCCAGGAAGTATTCCAGAAAGGAAGGAAGGTAAGAAGGAAGGAAGGTAAGAAGGAAAGAAGGAAGGATGTATTCCAGGAAGGAAGAAATGAAGGAAGGAAGTATTAAGGAAGCATTACAGGAAGTATTCCAGGAAGTAGTCCAAAATGGATGGAAGGAAGGAAAGAAGTATTGCAGGAAGTATTTCAGGAAGGAAGGAGGGAAGCAAGGAGGGAAGGAAGGAAAAAAGTTAAGAAAGAATGGGAGAAGGAAAGAAGGAAAGAAAGAAGGAAGTATGTATGCTAGGAAAGAAGAAAAGAAGGAAAAAAGAATTCCAGGAAGTATTCCAGGTAGTATTCCAGGAAGTATTCCCGGAAGTATTCCAGGAAGTATTCAAGAAAGGACGGAATGTGAGAAGGAAGGAAGGTAAGAAGGAAAGAAGGAAGTATGTATTCCAGGAAATAAGAAATGAAGGAAGGATGTATTTCAAAAAGCATTACAGGAAGTACTCCAGGAAGTAGTCCAAAACGGAAGGAAGGAAGGAAGTATTGCAGGAAGTATTCCAGGAAGGAAGGAAAGAAGCAAGGAGGGAAGGAAGGAAAGAAGTTAAGAAAGAAGGGAAGAAGAAGGAAAGAAAGAAAGGAAGTATGTATGCTAGGAAAGAAGAAAAGAAGGAAAAAAGAATTCCAGGAAGTATTCCAGGAAGTATTCCTGGAGGTATTCCTGAAAGTATTCCAGAAAGGAAGGAAGGTAAGAAGGAAGGAAGGTAAGAAGGAAAGAAGGAAGTATGTATTCCAGGAAGGAAGAAATGAAGGAAGGAAGTATTTCAGGAAGCATTACAGGAAGTATTCCAGGAGATAGTCCAAAATGGAAGGAAGGAAGGAAGGAAGGGAAGGAAGGAAGGAAGGAAGGAAGGAAGGAAGGAAGGAAGGAAGGAAGGAAAGGAAGGAAGGAAGGAAGGAAGGAAGGAAGGAAGGAAGGAAGGAAGGAAGGAAGGAAGGAAGGAAGGAAGGAAGGAAGGAAGGAAGGAAGGAAGGAAGGAAGGAAGGAAGGAAGGAAGGAAGGAAGGAAGGAAGGAAGGAAGTATTGCAGGAACTATTCCAGGAAGGAAGGAAAGAAGCAAGGAGGGGAAGGAAGGAAAAAAGTGAAGAAAGAAGGGGAGAAGGAAAGAAGGAAAGAAGGAAGGGAAGTATGTATGCTAGGAACGAAAGAAAAGAAGGAAAAAATGAATTCCAGGAAGTATTCCAGGAAGTATTCCCGGAAGTATTCCAGGAAGTATTCGAGAAAGGAAGGAAGGTAAGAAGGAAGGAAGGTAAGAAGGAAAGAAGGAAGTATGTATTCCAGGAAGGAGGAAATGAAGGAAGGAAGTATTTCAGGAAGCATTACAGGAAGTATTCCAGGAAGTAGTCCAAAATGGAAAGGAAGGAAGGAAGGAAGGAAGGAAGATAGGAAGGAAGTATTGCAGGAAGTATTCCAGGAAGGAAGGAAGCAAGCAAGGAGGGAAGGAAGGAAAGAAGTGAAGAAAGAAGGGGAGAAGGAAAGAGGAAAGAAGGAAGGAAGTATGTATGCTAGGAAAAGAAGAAAAGAAGGAAAAAAGAATTCCAGGAAGTATTCCAGGAAGTATTTCCAGGAAGTATTACCCGGAAGTATTCCAGGAAGAATTCCAGAAAGGAAGGAAGGTAAGAAGGAAGGGAAGGTAAGAAGGAAAGAAGGAAGGATGTATTCCAGGAAGGAAGAAATGAAGGAAGGAAGTATTTCAGGGAAGCATTACAGGAAGTATTCCAGGAAGTAGTCCAAAATGGAAGGAAGGAAGGAAGGAAACGTATTACAGGAAGTATTCCAGGAAGGAAGGAAAGAAGCAAGGAGGGAAGGAAGGAAAGAAGTTAAGAAAGAAGGGGAGAAGGCAAGAAGGAAAGAAGGAAGGAAGTATGTATGCTAGGAAAGAAGAAAAGAAGGAAAAAAGAATTCCAGGAAGTATTCCAGGAAGTATTCCAGGAAGTATTCCCGGAAGTATTCCGGAAGTATTCCAGAAAGGAAGGAAGGTAAGAAGGGAAGGAAGGTAAGAAGGAGAAGAAGGAAGTATGTAATTCCAGGAAGGAAGAAATGAAGGAAGGAAGTATATCAGGAAACATTACAGGAAGTATTCCAGGAAGTAGTCCAAAAATGGAAGGAAGGGAAGGAAGTATTGCAGGAACTATTCCAGGAAGGAAGAAAAGAAGCAGGAGGGAAGGAAGGAAGAAGTTAAGAAAGAAGGGAGAAGGAAAGAAGGAAAGAAGGAAGGAAGTAGGTATGCTAGGAATGAAGAAAAGAAGGAAAAAAGAATTCCAGGAAGTATTCCAAGAAGATTCCAGGAAGTATTTGAGGAAGTATTCCAGGAAGTAATCCAGAAAGGAAGGAAGGTAAGAAGGAAGGAAGGTAAGAAGGAAAGAAGGAAGTATGTATTCCAGGAAGGAAGAAATGAAGGAAGGAAGTATTTCAGGAAGCATTACAGGAAGTATTCCAGGAAGTAGTCCAAAATGGAAGGAAGGAAGGAAGGAAGGAAGGAAGGAAGGAAGGAAGGAAGGAAGTAATTGCCGGAAGTATTCCCAGGAAGGAAGGAAAGAAGAAAGAAGGGAAGGAAGGAAAGAAGTTAAGAAAGAAAAGGAGAAGGACAGAAGGAAAGAAGGAAGGAAGTATGTATGCTAGGAAAGAAGAAGGAAGGAAAAAAGAATTCCAGGAAGTATTCCAGGAAGTATCCCAGGAAGTAATCCAGAAAGGAAGGAAGGTAAGAAGGAAGGAAGGTAAGAAGGAAAGATGGAAGTATGTATTCCAGGAAGGAAGAAATGAAGGAAGGAAGTATTTCAGGACGCATTACAAGAAGTATTCCAGGAAGTAGTCCAAAATGGAAGGAAGGAAGGAAGGAAGTATTGCAGGAAGTATTCCAGGAAGGAAGGAAAGAAGAAAGGAGGGAAGGGAAGGAAAGACGTTAAGAAAGAAGGGGAGAAGGAAAGAAGGAAAGAAGGAAGGAAGTATGTATGCTAGGAAAAGAAGAAAAGAAGGAAAAAAGAATTCCAGGAAGTATTCCAGGAAGTATTCCAGGAAGTAATCCAGAAAGGAAGGAAGGTAAGAAGGAAGGAAGGTAAGAAGGAAAGAAGGAAGTATGTATTCCAGGAAGGAAGAAATGAAGGAAGGAAGTATTTCAGGAAGCATTACAAGAAGTATTCCAGGAAGTAGTCCAAAATGGAAGGAAGAAGGAAGGAAGTATTGCAGGAAAGTATTCCAGGAAGGAAGGGAAGGAAGCAAGGAGGGAAGGAAGGAAAGAAGTGAAGAAAGAAGGGGAGAAGGAAAGAAGGAAAGAAGGAAGGAAGTATGTATGCTAGGAAAGAAGAAAAGAAGGAAAAAAAGGAATTCCAGGAAGTATTCCAGGAAGTATTCCAGGACGTATTCCCGGAAGTATTCCAGGAATTATACCAGAAAGGACGGAAGGTAAGAAGGAAGGAAGGTAAGAAGGAAAGAAGGAAGTATGTATTCCAGGATAGAAGAAATGAAGGAAGGATGTATTTCAAAAAGCATTACCGGAAGTATTCCAGGAAGTAGGTCCAAAATGGAAGGAAGGAAGGAAGGAAGTATTGCAGGAAGTATTCCAGGAAGGAAGGAAAGAAGCAAGGAGGGAAGGAAGGAAAGAAGTTATGAAAGAAGGGGAGAAGAAGGAAAGAAGGAAGGAAGTATGTATGCTAGGAAAGAAGAAAAGAAGGAAAAAAGAATTCCAGGAAGGAAGGAAGGTAGTATTCCAGGAAGTATTCCAGGAAGTAATCCAGAAAGGAAGGAAGGTAAGAAGGAAGGAAGGTAAGAAGGAAAGAAGGAGGTATGTATTCCAGGAAGGAAGAAAATGAAGTAAGGAAGTATTTCAGGGAAGCATTACAGGGAAGTATTCCAGGAAGTAGTCCAAAATGGAAGGAAGGAGGGAAGGAGGAGGAAGGAGGGAAGGAAGGAAGGAAGGAAGGAAGGAAGGAAGGAAGGAAGGAAGGAAGGAAGGAAGGAAGGAAGGAAGGAAGGAAGGAAGGAAGGAAGGAAGGAAGGAAGGAAGAGGAAGGAAGGAAGGAGAAGGAAGGAAGGAAGGAAGGAAGGAAGGAAGGAAGGAAGGAAGGAAGGAAGGAAGGAAGGAAGGAAGGAAGGAAGGAAGTATTGCAGGAAGGTATTCCAGGAAGGAAGGAAAGAAGCAAGGAGGGAAGGAAGGAAAGAAGTGAAGAGAAAGAAGGGGAGAAGGAAAGAAGGAAAGAAGGAAGGAAAGTATGTATGCTAGGAAAGTAGAAAAAGAAGGAAAAAGAATTCCAGGAAGTATTCCAGGAAGTATTCCAGGAAGTATTCCCGGAAGTATTCCAGGAAGTATACCAGAAAGTACGGAAGGTAAGAAGGAAGGAAGGTAAGAAGGAAAGAAGGAAGGAAGTATTGTATGCTAGGAAAGAAGAAAAGAAGGAAAAAAAATTTCAGGAAGTATTCCAGGAAGTATTCCAGGAAGTATTCCTGGAAGGATTACAGGAAGTATTCCAGAAAGCAAGGAAGGTAAGAAGGAAGGAAGGCAAGAAGGAAAGAAGGAAGTATGTATTCCAGGAAGGAATAAATGAAGGAAGGAAGTATTTCAGGAAGGCATTTACAGGAAGTATTCCAGGAAGTAGTCCAAACTGGAAGGAAGGAAGGAAGGAAGTATTGCAGGAAGTATTCCAGGAAAGGAAGGAAAGAAGCAAGGAGGGAAGGAAGGAAAGAAATTAAGAAAGAAGGGGAGAAGGAAAGAAGGAAAGAAGGAAGAAAGTATGTATGCTAGGAAAGAAGAAAAGAAGGAAAAAGAATTCCAGGAAGTATTCCAAGAAGATTTCCAGGAAGTATTCCAGGAAGTAGTCCAAATGGAAGGAAGGAAGGAAGGAAGGAAGGAAGGAAGGAAGGAAGGTATTGCCGGAAGTATTCCAGGAAGGAAGGAGAGAAGAAAGAAGGGAAGGAAGGAAAGAAGTTAAGAAAGAATGGGAGAAGGAAAGAAGGAAAGAAGGTAGGAAGTATGTATGCTAGGAAAGAAGAAAGGAAGGAAAAAAGAATTCAAGGAAATATTCCAGGAAGTATTCCCGGAAGTGTTCCAGGAAGTATACCAGAAAGGACGGAAGGTAAGAAGGAAGGAAGGTAAGAAGGAAAGAAGTAAGTATGTATTCCAGGAAGGAAGAAATGAAGGAAGGAAGTATTTCAGGAAGCATTACAGGAAATATTTTAGGAAGTAGTCCAAACTGGGAGGAAGGAAGGAAGGAAGTATTGCAGGAAGTATTCCAGGAAGGAAGGAAAGAAGGAAGGAGGGAAGGAAGGAAAGAATTTAAGAAAGAAGGGGAGAAGGCAAGAAGGAAAGAAGGAAGGAAGTATGTCTGCTAGGAAAGAAGAAAAGAAGGAAAAAAGAATTTCCAGGAAGTATTCCAGGAAGTATTCCAGGAAGTATTCCCGGAAGTATTCCAGGAAGTATACCAGAAAGGACGGAAGGTAAGAAGGAAGGAAGGTAAGAAGGAAAGAAGGGAATATGTATTCCAGGAAGGAAGAAATGAAGGAAGGAAAGTATTTCAGGAAGCATTACAAGAAGTATTCCAGGAAGTAGTCCAAATGGAAGGAAGGAAGGAAGTATTGCAGGAAGTATTTCAGGAAGGAAGGAAAGAAGCAAGGAGGGAAGGAAGGAAAGAAGTTAAGAAAGAAGGGGAGAAGAAGGAAAGAAGGAAGGAAGTATGTATGCTAGGAAAGAAGAAAAGAAGGAAAAAGAATTCCAGGAAGTATTGCAGGGAATATTGCAGGAAGTATTCCAGGAAGTAATCCAGAAAGGAAGGAAGGTAAGAAGGAAGGAAGGTAAGAAGGAAAGAAGGAAGTATGTATTCCAGGAAGGAAGAAATGAAGGAAGGAAGTATATCAGGAAACATTACAGGAAGTATTCCAGGAAGTAGTCCAAAATGGAAGGAAGGAAGGAAGGATTGCAGGAAGTATTTCAGGAAGGAAGGAAAGAAGCAAGGAGGGAAGGAAGGAAAGAAGTTAAGAAAGAAGGGGAGAAGGAAAGAAGGAAAGAAGGAAGGAAGTATGTATGCTAGGAAAGAAGAAAAGAAGGAAAAAAAGAATTCCAGGAAGTATTCCAGGAAGTATTCCCGGAAGTATTCCAGGAAGTATTCTAGAAGGGACGGAAGGTAAGAAGGAAGGAAGGTAAGAAGGAAAGAAGGAAGTATGTATTCCAGGAAGGAAGAAATGAAGGAAGGAAGTATTTCAGGAAGCATTACAGGAAATATTTTAGGAAGTAGTCCAAAATGGAAGGAAGGAAGGAAGGAAGTATTGCAGGAAGTATTCCAGGAAGGAAGGAAATAAGCAACGAGGGAAGGAAGGAAAAAAGTTAAGAAAGAAGGGGAGAAGGAAAGAAGGAAAGAAGGAAGGAAGTATGTATGCTAGGAAAGAAGAAAGAAGGAAAAAAGAATTCCAGGAAGTATTCCAGGAAGTATTCCAGGAAGTATTCCAGGAAGTATTCCAGGAAGTAATCCAGAAAGGAAGCAAGGTAAGAAGGAAGGAAGGTAAGAAGGAAAGAAGGAAGTATGTATTCCAGGAAGGAAGAAATGAAGGAAGGAAGTATTTCAGGAAGCATTACAAGAAGTATTCCAGGAAGTAGTCCAAAATGGAAGGAAGGAAGGAAGTATTGCAGGAAGTATTCCAGGAACGAAGGAAAGAAAGAAGGAGGGAATGAAGGAAAGAAGTTAAAAAAGAAGGGGAGAAGGAAAGAAGGAAAGAAGGAAGGAAGTATGTATGCTAGGAAAAAAGAAAAGAAGGAAAAAAGAATTCCAGGAAGTATTCCAAGAAGTATTCCAGGAAGTATTCCAGGAAGGAAGGAAGGTAAGAAGGAAGGAAGGTAAGAAGGAAAGAAGGAAGTATGTATTCCAGGAAGGAAGAAATGAAGGAAGGAAGTATTTCAGGAAGCATTACAGGAAGTATTCCAGGAAGTAGTCCAAAATGGAAGGAAGGAAGGAAGGAAGGAAGGAAGGAAGGAAGGAAGGAAGGAAGGAAGGAAGGAAGAAGGAAGGAAGGAAGGAAGGAAGGAAGGAAGGAAGGAAGGAAGGAAGGAAGGAAGGAAGGAAGGAAGGAAGGAAGGAAGGAAGGAAGGAAGGAAGGAAGGAAGGAAGGAAGGAAGGAAGGAAGGAAGGAAGGAAGGAAGGAAGGAAGGAAGGAAGGAAGGAAGGAAGGAAGGAAGGAAGGAAGGAAGGAAGGAAGTATTGCCGGAAGTATTCCAGGAAGGAAGGAAAGAAGAAAGAAGTGAAGGAAGGAAAGAAGTTAAGAAAGAAGGGGAGAAGGAAAGAAGGAAAGAAGGAAGGAAGTATGTATGCTAGGAAAGAAGAAAGGAAGGAAAAAAGAATTCAAGGAAGTATTCCAGGAAGTATTCCCGGAAGTATTCCAGGAAGTATACCAGAAAGGACGGAAGGTAAGAAGGAAGGAAGGTAAGAAGGAAAGAAGGAAGTATGTATTCCAGGAAGGAAGAAATGAAGGAAGGATGTATTTAAAAAAGCATTACAGGAAGTATTCCAGGAAGTAGTCCAAAATGGAAGGAAGGAAGGAAGTATTGCAGGAAGTATTCCAGGAAGGAAGGAAAGAAGCAAGGAGGGAAGGAAGGAAAGAAGTTAAGAAAGAAGGGGAGAAGAAGGAAAGAAGGAAGGAAGTATGTATGCTAGGAAAGAAGAAAAGAAGGAAAAAAGGATTCCAGGAAGTATTCCAGGAAGTATTCCAGGAAGTATTCCAGAAAGGAAGGAAGGTAAGAAGGAAGGAAGGTAAGAAGGAAAGAAGGAAGTATGTATTCCAGGAAGGAAGAAATGAAGGAAGGAAGTATTTCAGGAAGCATTACAGGAAGTATTCCAGGAAGTAGTCCAAAATGGAAGGAAGGAAGGAAAGAAGTATTGCAGGAAGTATTTCAGGAAGGAAGGAAGGAAGCAAGGAGGGGAAGGAAGGAAAAAAGTTAAGAAAGAATGGGAGAAGGAAAGAAGGAAAGAAGGAAGGAAGTATGTATGCTAGGAAAGAAGAAAAGAAGGAAAAAAGAATTCCAGGAAGTATTCCAGGTAGTATTCCAGGAAGTATTCCCGGAAGTATTCCAGGAAGTATTCAAGAAAGGACGGAATGTAAGAAGGAAGGAAGGTAAGAAGGAAAGAAGGAAGTATGTATTCCAGGAAGGAAGAAATGAAGGAAGGATGTATTTCAAAAAGCATTACAGGAAGTATTCCAGGAAGTAGTCCAAAATGGAAGGAAGGAAGGAAGTATTGCAGGAAGTATTCCAGGAAGGAAGGAAAGAAGCAAGGAGGGAAGGAAGGAAAGAAGTTAAGAAAGAAGGGAAGAAGAAGGAAAGAAAGAAAGGAAGTATGTATGCTAGGAAAGAAGAAAAGAAGGAAAAAAGAATTCCAGGAAGTATTCCAGGAAGTACTCCTGGAGGTATTCCTGAAAGTATTCCAGAAAGGAAGGAAGGTAAGAAGGAAGGAAGGTAAGAAGGAAAGAAGGAAGTATGTATTCCAGGAAGGAAGAAATGAAGGAAGGAAGTATTTCAGGAAGCATTACAGGAAGTATTCCAGGAAGTAGTCCAAAATGGAAGGAAGGAAGGAAGGAAGGAAGTATTGCAGGAAGTATTCCAGGAAGGAAGGAAAGAAGCAAGGAGGAAGGAAGGAAAGAAGTGAAGAAAGAAGGGGAGAAGGAAAGAAGGAAAGAAGGAAGGAAGTATGTATGCTAGGAAAGAATAAAAGAAGGAAAAAAGAATTCCAGGAAGTATTCCAGGAAGTATTCCAGGGAGTATTCCCGGAAGTATTCCACGAAGTAATCCAGAAAGGAAGGAAGGTAAGAAGGAAGGAAGGTAAGAAGGAAAGAAGGAAGTATGTATTCCAGGAAGGAAGAAATGAAGGAAGGAAGTATATCAGGAAACATTACAGGAAGTATTCCAGGAAGTAGTCCAAAATGGAAGGAAGGAAGGAAGTATTGCAGGAAGTATTCCAGGAAGGAAGGAAAGAAGCAAGGAGGGAAGGAAGGGAAGAAGTGAAGAAAGAAGGGGAGAAGGAAAGAAGGAAAGAAGGAAGGAAGTATGTATGCTAGGAAAGAAGAAAAGAAGGAAAAAAGAATTCCAGGAAGTATTCCAGGAAGTATTCCAGGAAGTATTCCAGGAAGTATTCGAGAAAGGAAGGAAGCTAAGAAGGAAGGAAGGTAAGAAGGAAAGAAGGAAGGATGTATTCCATGAAGGAAGAAATGAAGGAAGGAAGTATTTAAGGAAGCATTACAGGAAGTATTCCAGGAAGTAGTCCAAAATGGAAGGAAGGAAGGAAGGAAGTATTGCAGGAAGTATTCCAGGAAGGAAGGAAAGAAGCAAGGAGGGAAGGAAGGAAAGAAGTTAAGAAAGAAGGGGAGAAGGAAAGAAGGAAAGAAGGAAGGAAGTATGTATGCTAGGAAAGAAGAAAAGAAGGAAAAAAGAATTCCAGGAAGTATTCCAGGAAGTATTCCAGGAAGTGTTCCAGGAAGTGTTCCAGGAAGTAATCCAGAAAGGAAGCAAGGTAAGAAGGAAGGAAGGTAAGAAGGAAAGAAGGAAGTATGTATTCCAGGAAGGAAGAAATGAAGGAAGGAAGTATTTCAGGAAGCATTACAGGAAGTATTCCAGGAAGTAGTCCAAAATGGAAGGAAGGAAGGAAGTATTGCAGGAAGTATTCCAGGAACGAAGGAAAGAAGGAAGGAGGGAATGAAGGAAAGAAGTTAAAAAAGAAGGGGAGAAGGAAAGAAGGAAAGAAGGAAGGAAGTATGTATGCCTAGGAAAAAAGAAAAGAAGGAAAAAAAGAATTCCAGGAAGTATTCCAAGAAGTATTCCAGGAAGTATTCCAGAAAGGAAGGAAGGTAAGAAGGAAGGAAGGTAAGAAGGAAAGAAGGAAGTATGTATTCCAGGAAGGAAGAAATGAAGGAAGGAAGTATTTCAGGAAGCATTACAGGAAGTATTCCAGGAAGTAGTCCAAAATGGAAGGAAGGAAGGAAGGAAGCATTGCAGGAATTATTCCAGGAAGGAAGGAAAGAAGCAAGGAGGGAAGGAAGGAAAGAAGTTAAGAAAGAAGGGGAGAAGGAAAGAAGGAAAGAAGGAAGGAAGTATGTATGCTAGGAAAGAACAAAAGAAGGAAAAAAGAATTCCAGGAAGTATTCCAGGAAGTATTCCCGGAAGTATTCCAGGAAGTATTCCAGAAAGGACGGAAGGTAAGAAGGAAGGAAGGTAAGAAGGATAGAAGGAAGTATGTATTCCAGGAAGGAAGAAATGAAGGAAGGATGTATTCAGGAAGCATTACTGGAAGTATTCCAGGAAGTAGTCCAAAATGGAAGGAAGGAAGGAAGTATTGCAGGAAGTATTCCAGGAAGGAAGGAAAGAAGCAAGGAGGGAAAGAAGGAAAGTAGTTTAAGAAAGAAGCGGAGAAGAAGGAAAGAGGGAAGGAAGTATGTATGCTAGGAAACAAGAAAAGAAGGAAAACAGAATTCCAGGAAGTATTCCAGGAAGTATTCCCGGAAGTATTCCAGGAAGTATTCCAGAAAGTAGTCAAAAATGGAAGAAAATAAAGGAAGGAAGGAAGGAAGTATTGCAGGAAGTATTCCAGGATGGAAGGAAAGAAGCAAGGAGGGAAGGAAGGAAAGAAGTTAAGAAAGAAGGGGAGAAGGAAAGAAGGAAAGAAGGAAGGAAGTATGTATGCTAGGAAAGAAGAAAAGAAGGATAAAAGAATTCCAGGAAGAATTCCAGAAAGTATTCCAGGAAGTATTCCTGGAAGGATTCCAGGAAGTATTCCAGAAAGGAAGGAAGGTAAGAAGGAAGGAAGGTAAGAAGGAAAGAAGGAAGTATGTATTCCAGGAAGGAAGAAATGAAGGAAGGAAGTATTTTAGGAAGCATTACAGGAATTATTCCAGGAAGTAGTCCAAAATGGAAGGAATGAAGGAAGGAAGGAAGTATTGCAGGAAGTATTCCAGGAAGTAAGGTAAGAAGGAAGGAGGGAAGGAAGGAAAGAATTTAAGAAAGAAGGGGAGAAGGAAAGAAGGAAAGAAGGAAGGAAGTATGTATGCTAGGAAATAAGAAAAGAAGGAAAAAAGAATACCAGGAAGTATTCCAGGAAGTATTCCAGGAAGTATTCCCGGAAGTATTCCAGGAAGTATTCCAGAAAGGAAGGAAGGTAAGAAGGAAGGAAGGTAAGAAGGAAAGAAGGAAGTATGTATTCCAGGAAGGAAGAAATGAAGGAAGGAAGTATTTCAGGAAGCATTACAGGAAGTATTCCAGGAAGTAGTCCAAAATGGAAGGAAGGAAGGAAGGAAGTATTGCAGGAAGTATTCCAGGAAGGAAGGAAAGAAGCAAGGAGGGAAGGAAGGAAAGAAGTTAAGAAAGAAGGGGAGAAGGAAAGAAGGAAAGAAGGAAGGAAGTATGTATGCTAGGAAAAAAGAAAAGAAGGAAAAAAGAATTCCAGGAAGTATTCCAGGAAGTATTCCAGGAAGTAATCCAGAAAGGAAGGAAGGTAAGAAGGAAGGAAGGTAAGAAGGAAAGAAGGAAGTATGTATTCCAGGAAGGAAGAAATGAAGGAAGGAAGTATTTCAGGAAGCATTACAGGAAGTATTCCAGGAAGTAGTCTAAAATGGAAGGAAGGAAGGAAGGAAGGAAGTATTGCAGGAAGTATTCCAGGAAGGAAGGAAAGAAGCAAGGAGGGAAGGAAGGAAAGAAGTGAAGAAAGAAGGGGAGAAGGAAAGAAGGAAAGAAGGAAGAAGTATGTATGCTAGGAAAGAAGAAAAGAAGGAAAAAAAGAATTTCAGGAAGTATTCCAGGAAGTATTCCCGGAAGTTTTCCAGGAAGTATACCAGAAAGTACGGAAGGTAAGAAGGAAGGAAGGTAAGAAGGAAAGAAGGAAGTATGTATTCCAGGAAGGAAGAAATGAAAGAAGGATGTATTTCAAAAAGCATTACAGGAAGTATTCCAGGAAGTAGTCCAAAATGGAAGGAAGGAAGTAAGGAAGTATTGCAGGTAGTATTCCAGGAAGGAAGGAAAGAAGCAAGGAGGGAAGGAAGGAAAGAAGTTAAGAAAGAAGGGGAGAAGGAAAGAAGGAAAGAAGGAAGGAAGTATGTATGCTAGGAAAGAAGAAAAGAAGGAAAAAAGAATTTCAGGAAGTATTCCAGGAAGTAATCCAGAAAGGAAGGAAGGTAAGAAGGAAGGAAGGTAAGAAGGAAAGAAGGAAGTATGTATTCCAGGAAGGAAGAAATGAAGGAAGGAAGTATTTCAGGAAGTATTCCAGGAAGTATTCCAGAAAGTAGTCCAAAATGGAAGAAATAAAGGAAGGAAGGAAGGAAGTATTGCAGGAAGTATTCCAGGAAGGAAGGAAAGAAGCAAGGAGGGAAGGAAGGAAAGAAGTTAAGAAAGAATGGGAGAAGGAAAGAAGGAAAGAAGGAAGGAAGTATGTATGCTAGGAAAGAAGAAAAGAAGGAGAAAAGAATTCCAGGAAGTATTCCAAGAAGATTTCCAGGAAGTATTCCAGGAAGTATTCCAGGAAGTAATCCAGAAAGGAAGGAATGTAAGAAGGAAGGAAGGTAAGAAGGAAAGAAGGAAGTATGTATTTCAGGAAGGAAGAAATGAAGGAAGGAAGTATTTCAGGAAACATTACAGGAAGTATTCCAGGAAGTAGTCCAAAATGGAAGGAAGGAAGGAAGTATTGCAGGAAGTATTCCAGGAAGGAAGGAAAGAAGGAAGGAGGGAAGGAAGGAAAGAAGTGAAGAAAGAAGGGGAGAAGGAAAGAAGGAAAGAAGGAAGGAAGTATGTATGCTAGGAAAGAAGAAAAGAAGGAAAAAAGAATTCCAGGAAGTATTCCAGGAAGTATTCCAGGAAGTATTCCCGGAAGTATTCCAGGAAGTATTCCAGAAAGGAAGGAAGGTAAGAAGGAAGGAAGGTAAGAAGGAAAGAAGGAAGTATGTATTCCAGGAAGGAAGAAATGAAGGAAGGAAGTATTTCAGGAAGCATTACAGGAAGTATTCCAGGAAGTAGTCCAAAATGGAAGGAAGGAAGGAAGGAAGCATTGCAGGAATTATTCCAGGAAGGAAGGAAAGAAGCAAGGAGGGAAGGAAGGAAAGAAGTTAAGAAAGAAGGGGAGAAGGAAAGAAGGAAAGAAGGAAGGAAGTATGTATGCTAGGAAAGAAGAAAAGAAGGAAAAAAGAATTCCAGGAAGTATTCCAGGAAGTATTCCAGGAAGTATTCCAGGAAGTAATCCAGAAAGGAAGGAAGGTAAGAAGGAAGGAAGGTAAGAAGGAAAGAAGGAAGTATGTATTCCAGGAAGGAAGAAATGAAGGAAGGAAGTATTTCAGGAAGCATTACAGGAAATATTTTAGGAAGTAGTCGAAAATGGAAGGAAGGAAGGAAGGAAGTATTGCAGGAAGTATTCCAGGAAGGAAGGAAAGAAGCAAGGAGGGAAGGAAGGAAAGAAGTTAAGAAAGAAGGGGAGAAGGAAAGAAGGAAAGAAGGAAGGAAGTATGTATGCTAGGAAAGAATAAAAGAAGGAAAAAAGAATTCAAGGAAGTATTCCAGGAAGTATTCCAGGAAGTATTCCAGGAAGCACTCCAGGAAGTATTCCAGAAAGGAAGGAAGGTAAGAAGGAAGGAAGGTAAGAAGGAAAGAAGGAAGTATGTATTCCAGGAAGGAAGAAATGAAGGAAGGAAGTATTTCAGGAAGCATTACAGGAAGTATTCCAGGAAGTAGTGCAAAATGGAAGGAAGGAAGGAAGGAAGTATTGCAGGAAGTATTCCAGGAAGGAAGGAAAGAAGCAAGGAGGGAAGGAAGGAAAGAAGTTAAGAAAGAAGGGGAGAAGGAAAGAAGGAAAGAAGGAAGGAAGTATGTATGCTAGTATAGAAGAAAAGAAGGAAAAAAGAATTTCAGGAAGTATTCCAGGAAGTATTCCAGGAAGTATTCCTGGAAGGATTACAGGAAGTATTCTAGAAAGGACGGAAGGTAAGAAGGAAGGAAGGTAAGAAGGATAGAAGGAAGTATGTATTCCAGGAAGGAAGAAATGAAGGAAGGAAGTATTTCAGGAAGCATTACTGGAAGTATTCCGGGAAGTAGTCCAAAATGGAAGGAAGGAAGGAAGTATTGCAGGAAGTATTCCAGGAAGGAAGGAAAGAAGCAAGGAGGGAAGGAAGGAATTAAGTTAAGAAAGAAGGGGAGAAGAAGGAAAGAAGGAAGGAAGTATGTATGCTAGGAAAGAAGAAAAGAAGGAAAAAAGAATTCCAGGAAGTATTCCAGGAAGTATTCCAGGAAGTAGTCCAAAATGGAAGGAAGGAAGGAAGTATTGCAGGAAGTATTCCAGGAAGGAAGGAAAGAAGCAAGGAGGGAAGGAAGGAAAGAAGTGAAGAAAGAAGGGGAGAAGGAAAGAAGGAAAGAAGGAAGGAAGTATGTATGCTAGGAAAGAAGAAAAGAAGGAAAAAAGAATTCCAGGAAGTATTCCAGGAAGTATTCCAGGAAGTATTCCAGAAAGGAAGGAAGGTAAGAAGGAAGGAAGGTAAGAAGGAAAGAAGGAAGGATGTATTCCAGGAAGGAAGAAATGAAGGAAGGAAGTATTTCAGGAAGCATTACAGGAAGTATTCCAGGAAGTAGTCCAAAATGGAAGGAAGGAAGGAAGGAAGCATTGCAGGAAGTATTCCAGGAAGGAAGGAAAGAAGCAAGGAGGGAAGGAAGGAAAGAAGTGAAGAAAGAAGGGGAGAAGGAAAGAAGGAAAGAAGGAAGGAAGTATGTATGCTAGGAAAGAAGAAAAGAAGGAAAAAAGAATTCCAGGAAGTATTCCAGGAAGTATTCCAGGAAGTATTCCAGGAAGTAATCCAGAAAGGAAGGAAGGTAAGAAGGAAGGAAGGTAAGAAGGAAAGAAGGAAGTATGTATTCCAGGAAGGAAGAAATGAAGGAAGGAAGTATTTAAGGAAGCATTAAAGGAAATATTTTAGGAAGTAGTCCAAAATGGAAGGAAGGAAGGAAGGAAGTATTGCAGGAAGTATTCCAGGAAGGAAGGAAAGAAGCAAGGAGGGAAGGAAGGAAAGAAGTTAAGAAAGAAGGGGAGAAGGAAAGAAGGAAAGATGGAAGGAAGTATGTATGCTAGGAAGGAAGAAAAGAAGGAAAAAAGAATTCCAGGAAGTATTCCAGGAAGTATTCCAGGAAGTATTCCAGAAAGGAAGGAAGGTAAGAAGGAAGGAAGGTAAGAAGGAAAGAAGGAAGTATGTATTCCAGGAAGGAAGAAATGAAGGAAGGAAGTATTTCAGGAAGCATTACAGGAAGTATTCCAGGAAGTAGTCCAAAATGGAAGAAATAAAGGAAGGAAGGAAGGAAGTATTGCAGGAAGTATTCCAGGAAGGAAGGAAAGAAGCAAGGAGGGAAGGAAGGAAAGAAGTTAAGAAAGAAGGGGAGAAGGAAAGAAGGAAAGAAGGAAGGAAGTATGTATGCTAGGAAAGAAGAAAAGAAGGAAAAAAGAATTCCAGGAAGTATTCCAGGAAGTATTCCCGGAAGTATTCCAGGAAGTATTCCAGAAAGGAAGGAAGGTAAGAAGGAAGGAAGGTAAGAAGGAAAGAAGGAAGTATGTATTCCAGGAAGGAAGAAATGAAGGAAGGAAGTATTTCAGGAAGCATTACAGGAAGTATTCCAGGAAGTAGTCCAAAATGGAAGGAAGGAAGGAAGGAAGCATTGCAGGAAGTATTCCAGGAAGGAAGGAAAGAAGCAAGGAGGGAAGGAAGGAAAGAAGTGAAGAAAGAAGGGGAGAAGGAAAGAAGGAAAGAAGGAAGGAAGTATGTATGCTAGGAAAGAAGAAAAGAAGGAAAAAAGAATTCCAGGAAGTATTCCAGGAAGTATTCCCGGCAGTATTCCAGGAAGTAATCCAGAAAGGAAGGAAGGTAAGAAGGAAGGAAGGTAAGAAGGAAAGAAGGAAGTATGTATTCCAGGAAGGAAGAAATGAAGGAAGGAAGTATTTCAGGAAGCATTACAGGAAATATTTTAGGAAGTAGTCCAAAATGGAAGGAAGGAAGGAAGGAAGGAAGGAAGGAAGGAAGGAAGGAAGGAAGGAAGGAAGGAAGGAAGGAAGGAAGGAAGGAAGGAAGGAAGGAAGGAAGGAAGGAAGGAAGGAAGGAAGGAAGGAAGGAAGGAAGGAAGGAAGGAAGGAAGGAAGGAAGGAAGGAAGTATTGCAGGAAGTATTCCAGGAAGGAAGGAAAGAAGCAAGGAGGGAAGGAAGGAAAGAAGTTAAGAAAGAAGGGGAGAAGGAAAGAAGGAAAGATGGAAGGAAGTATGTATGCTAGGAAAGAAGAAAAGAAGGAACAAAGAATTCCAGGAAGTATTCCAGGAAGTATTCCAGGAAGTATTCCAGGAAGTAATCCAGAAAGGAAGGAAGGTAAGAAGGAAGGAAGGTAAGAAGGAAAGAAGGAAGTATGTATTCCAGGAAGGAAGAAATGAAGGAAGGAAGTATTTCAGGAAGCATTACAGGAAATATTTTAGGAAGTAGTCGAAAATGGAAGGAAGGAAGGAAGGAAGTATTGCAGGAAGTATTCCAGGAAGGAAGGAAAGAAGCAAGGAGGGAAGGAAGGAAAGAAGTTAAGAAAGAAGGGGAGAAGGAAAGAAGGAAAGAAGGAAGGAAGTATGTATGCTAGGAAAGAATAAAAGAAGGAAAAAAGAATTCAAGGAAGTATTCCAGGAAGTATTCCAGGAAGTATTCCAGGAAGCACTCCAGGAAGTATTCCAGAAAGGAAGGAAGGTAAGAAGGAAGGAAGGTAAGAAGGAAAGAAGGAAGTATGTATTCCAGGAAGGAAGAAATGAAGGAAGGAAGTATTTCAGGAAGCATTACAGGAAGTATTCCAGGAAGTAGTCCAAAATGGAAGGAAGGAAGGAAGGAAGGAACTATTGCAGGAAGTATTCCAGGAAGTAAGGAAAGAAGGAAGGAGGGAAGGAAGGAAAGAAGTTAAGAAAGAAGGGGAGAAGGAAAGAAGGAAAGAAGGAAGGAAGTATGTATGCTAGGAAAGAAGAAAGGAAGGAAAAAAGAAATCCAGGAAGTATTCCAGGAAGTATTCCCGGAAGTATTCCCGGAAGTATTCCCGCAAGTATTCCAGAAAGGAAGGAAGGTAAGAAGGAAGGAAGGTAAGAAGGAAAGAAGGTAGTATGTATTCCAGGAAGGAAGAAATGAAGGAAGGATGTATTTCAGGAAGCATTACTGGAAGTATTCCGGGAAGTAGTCCAAAATGGAAGGAAGGAAGAAATGAAGTATTGCAGGAAGTATTCCAGGAAAGAAGGAAAGAAGCAAGGAGGGAAGGAAGGAAAGAAGTGAAGAAAGAAGGGGAGAAGGAAAGAAGGAAAGAAGGAAGGAAGTATGTATGCTAGGAAACAAGAAAAGAAGGAAAAAAGAATTCCAGGAAGTATTCCAGGAAGTATTCCCGGAAGTATTCCAGGAAGTATTCCAGAAAGGAAGGAAGGTAAGAAGGAAGGAAGGTAAGAAGGAAAGAAGGAAGTATGTATTCCAGGAAGGAAGAAATGAAGGAAGGAAGTATTTCAGGAAGCATTACAGGAAGTATTCCTGGAAGTAGTCCAAAATGGAAGGAAGGAAGGAAGTATTGCAGGAAGTATTCCAGGAAGGAAGGAAAGAAGCAAGGAGGGAAGGAAGGAAAAAAGTTAAGAAAGAAGGGGAGAAGGAAAAAAGGAAAGAAGGAAGGAAGTATGTGTGCTAGGAAAGAAGAAAAGAAGGAAAAAAGAATTCCAGGAAGTATTCAAGGAAGTATTCCAGGAAGTATTCCCGGAAGTATTCCAGGAAGTATTCCAGAAAGGAAGGAAGGTAAGAAGGAAGGAAGGTAAGAAGGAAAGAAGGAAGTATGTATTCCAGGAAGGAAGAAATGAAGGAAGGAAGTATTTCAGGAAGCATTACAGGAAGTATTCCAGGAAGTAGTCCAAAATGGAAGGAAGGAAGGAAGGAAGTATTGCAGGAAGTATTCCAGGAAGGAAGGAAAGAAGCAAGGAGGGAAGGAAGGAAAGAAGTGAAGAAAGAAGGGGAGAAGGAAAGAAGGAAAGAAGGAAGGAAGTATGTATGCTAGGAAAAAAGAAAAGAAGGAAAAAAGAAGTCCAGGAAGTATTCAAGGAAGTATTCCAGGAAGTAATCCAGAAAGGAAGGAAGGTAAGAAGGAAGGAAGGTAAGAAGGAAAGAAGGAAGTATGTATTCCAGGAAGGATGAAATGAAGAAGGGAAGTATTTCAGGAAGCATTACAGGAAGTATTCCAGGAAGTAGTCCAAAATGGAAGGAAGGAAGGAAGGAAGGAAGTATTGCAGGAAGTATTCCAGGAAGGAAGGAAAGAAGCAAGGAGGGAAGGAAGGAAAGAAGTGAAGAAAGAAGGGGAGAAGGAAAGAAGGAAAGAAGGAAGGAAGTATGTATGCTAGGAAAGAAGAAAAGAAGGAAAAAAGAATTTCAGGAAGTATTCCAGGAAGTATTCCAGGAAGTATTCCCGGAAGTATTCCAGGAAGTATACCAGAAAGGACGGAAGGTAACAAGGAAGGAAGGTAAGAAGGAAAGAAGGAAGTATGTATTCCAGGAAGGAAGAAATGAAAGAAGGATGTATTTCAAAAAGCATTACAGGAAGTATTCCAGGAAGTAGTCCAAAATGGAAGGAAGGAAGTAAGGAAGTATTGCAGGAAGTATTCCAGGAAGGAAGGAAAGAAGCAAGGAGGGAAGGAAGGAAAGAAGTTAAGAAAGAAGGGGAGAAGGAAATTAGGAAAGAAGGAAGGAAGTATGTATGCTAGGAAAGAAGAAAAGAAGGAAAAAAGAATTCCAGGAAGTATTCCAGGAAGTATTCCAGGAAGTATTCCAGGAAGTAATCCAGAAAGGAAGGAAGGTAAGAAGGAAGGAAGGTAAGAAGGAAAGAAGGAAGTATGTATTCCAGGAAGGAAGAAATGAAGGAAGGAAGTATTTCAGGAAGCATTACAGGAAGTATTCAAGGAAGTAGTCCAAAATGGAAGGAAGGAAGGAAGGAAGGAAGGAAGGAAGGAAGGAAGGAAGGAAGGAAGGAAGGAAGGAAGGAAGGAAGGAAGGAAGGAAGGAAGGAAGGAAGGAAGGAAGGAAGGAAGGAAGGAAGGAAGGAAGGAAGGAAGGAAGGAAGTATTGCAGGAAGTATTCCAGGAAGGAAGGAAAGAACCAAGGAGGGAAGGAAGGAAAGAAGTGAAGAAAGAAGGGGAGAAGGAAAGAAGGAAAGAAGGAAGGAAGTATGTATGCTAGGAAAGAAGATAAAAAGGAAAAAAGAATTTCAGGAAGTATTCCAGGAAGTATTCCAGGAAGTATTCCTGGAAGGATTACAGGAAGTATTCCAGAAAGCAAGGAAGGTAAGAAGGAAGGAAGGCAAGAAGGAAAGAAGGAAGCATGTATTCCAGGAAGGAAGAAATGAAGGAAGGAAGTATTTCAGGAAGCATTACAGGAAGTATTCCAGGAAGTAGTCCAAAATGGAAGGAAGGAAGGAAGGAAGTATTGCAGGAAGTATTCCAGGAAGGAAGGAAAGAAGCAAGGAGGGAAGGAAGGAAAGAAGTTAAGAAAGAAGGGGAGAAGGAAAGAAGGAAAGAAGGAAGGAAGTATGTATGCTAGGAAAGAAGAAAAGAAGGAAAAAACAATTCCAGGAAATATTCCAAGAAGATTTCCAGGAAGTATTCCAGGAAGTATTCCAGGAAGTAATCCAGAAAGGAAGGAGGGTAAGAAGGAAGGAAGGTAAGAAGGAAAGAAGGAAGTATGTATTCCAGGAAGGAAGAAATGAAGGAAGGAAGTATTTCAGGAAGCATTACAGGAAGTATTCCAGGAAGTAGTCCAAAATGGAAGGAAGGAAGGAAGGAAGGAAGTATTGCCGGAAGTATTCCAGGAAGGAAGGAAAGAAGAAAGAAGGGAAGGACGGAAAGAAGTTAAGAAAGAAGGGGAGAAGGAAAGAAGGAAAGAAGGAAGGAAGTATGTATGCTAGGAAAGAAGAAAGGAAGGAAAAAAGAATTGAAGGAAGTATTCCAGGAAGTATTCCCGGAAGTATTCCACGAAGTATACCAGAAAGGACGGAAGGTAAGAAGGAAGGAAGGTAAGAAGGAAAGAAGGAAGCATGTATTCCAGGAAGGAAGAAATGAAGGAAGTATTTCAGGAAGCATTACAGGAAGTATTCCAGGAAGTAGTCCAAAATGGATGGAAGGAAGGAAGGAAGTATTGCAGGAAGTATTCCAGGAAGGAAGGAAAGAAGCAAGGAGGGAAGGAAGGAAAGAAGTGAAGAAAGAAGGGGAGAAGGAAAGAAGGAAAGAAGGAAGGAAGTATGTATGCTAGGAAAAAAGAAAAGAAGGAAAAAAGAAGTCCAGGAAGTATTCAAGGAAGTATTCCAGGAAGTAATCCAGAAAGGAAGGAAGGTAAGAAGGAAGGAAGGTAAGAAGGAAAGAAGGAAGTATGTATTCCAGGAAGGATGAAATGAAGGAGGGAAGTATTTCAGGAAGCATTACAGGAAGTATTCCAGGAAGTAGTCCAAAATGGAAGGAAGGAAGGAAGGAAGGAAGTATTGCAGGAAGTATTCCAGGAAGGAAGGAAAGAAGCAAGGAGGGAAGGAAGGAAAGAAGTGAAGAAAGAAGGGGAGAAGGAAAGAAGGAAAGAAGGAAGGAAGTATGTATGCTAGGAAAGAAGAAAAGAAGGAAAAAAGAATTTCAGGAAGTATTCCAGGAAGTATTCCAGGAAGTATTCCCGGAAGTATTCCAGGAAGTATACCAGAAAGGACGGAAGGTAACAAGGAAGGAAGGTAAGAAGGAAAGAAGGAAGTATGTATTCCAGGAAGGAAGAAATGAAAGAAGGATGTATTTCAAAAAGCATTACAGGAAGTATTCCAGGAAGTAGTCCAAAATGGAAGGAAGGAAGTAAGGAAGTATTGCAGGAAGTATTCCAGGAAGGAAGGAAAGAAGCAAGGAGGGAAGGAAGGAAAGAAGTTAAAAAAGAAGGGGAGAAGGAAATTAGGAAAGAAGGAAGGAAGTATGTATGCTAGGAAAGAAGAAAAGAAGGAAAAAAGAATTCCAGGAAGTATTCCAGGAAGTATTCCAGGAAGTATTCCAGGAAGTAATCCAGAAAGGAAGGAAGGTAAGAAGGAAGGAAGGTAAGAAGGAAAGAAGGAAGTATGTATTCCAGGAAGGAAGAAATGAAGGAAGGAAGTATTTCAGGAAGCATTTCAGGAAGTATTCCAGGAAGTAGTCCAAAATGGAAGGAAGGAAGGAAGGAAGGAAGGAAGTATTGCAGGAAGTATTCCAGGAAGGAAGGAAAGAACCAAGGAGGGAAGGAAGGAAAGAAGTGAAGAAAGAAGGGGAGAAGGAAAGAAGGAAAGAAGGAAGGAAGTATGTATGCTAGGAAAGAAGATAAAAAGGAAAAAAGAATTTCAGGAAGTATTCCAGGAAGTATTCCAGGAAGTATTCCTGGAAGGATTACAGGAAGTATTCCAGAAAGCAAGGAAGGTAAGAAGGAAGGAAGGCAAGAAGGAAAGAAGGAAGTATGTATTCCAGGAAGGAAGAAATGAAGGAAGGATGTATTTCAAAAAGCATTACAGGAAGTATTCCAGGAAGTAGTCCAAAATGGAAGGAAGGAAGGAAGGAAGTATTGCAGGAAGTATTCCAGGAAGGAAGGAAAGAAGCAAGGAGGGAAGGAAGGAAAGAAGTTAAGAAAGAAGGGGAGAAGGAAAGAAGGAAAGAAGGAAGGAAGTATGTATGCTAGGAAAGAAGAAAGGAAGGAAAAAAGAATTGAAGGAAGTATTCCAGGAAGTATTCCCGGAAGTATTCCACGAAGTATACCAGAAAGGACGGAAGGTAAGAAGGAAGGAAGGTAAGAAGGAAAGAAGGAAGCATGTATTCCAGGAAGGAAGAAATGAAGGAAGGATGTATTTCAAAAAGCATTACAGGAAGTATTCCAGGAAGTAGTCCAAAATGGAAGGAAGGAAGGAAGTATTGCAGGAAGTATTCCAGGAAGGAAGGAAAGAAGCAAGGATGGAAGGAAGGAAACAAGTTAAGAAAGAAGGGGAGAAGAAGGAAAGAAGGAAGGAAGTATGTATGCTAGGAAAGAAGAAAAGAAGGAAAAAAGAATTCCAGGAAGTATTCCAGGAAGTATTCCAGGAAGTATTCCAGGAAGTATTCCAGGAAGTAATCCAGAAAGGAAGGAAGGTAAGAAGGAAGGAAGGTAAGAAGGAAAGAAGGAAGTATGTATTCCAGGAAGGAAGAAATGAAGGAAGGAATATTTCAGGAAGCATTACAGGAAGTATTCCAGGAAGTAGTCCAAAATGGAAGGAAGGAAGGAAGGAAGTATTGCAGGAAGTATTCCAGGAAGGAAGGAAAGAAGGAAGGAGGGAAGGAAGGAAAGAATTTAAGAAAGAAGGGGAGAAGGCAAGAAGGAAAGAAGGAAGGAAGTATGTATGCTAGGAAAGAAGAAAAGAAGGAAAAAATAATTCCAGGAAGTATTCCAGGAAGTATTCCAGGAAGTATTCCAGGAAGTAATCCAGAAAGGAAGGAAGGAAAGAAGGAAGGAAGGTAAGAAGGAAAGAAGGAAGTATGTATTCCAGGAAGGAAGAAATGAAGGAAGCAAGTATTTCAGGAAGCATTACAGGAAGTATTCCAGGAAGTAGTCCAAAATGGAAGGAAGGAAGCAAGGAAGGAAGTATTGCAGGAAGTATTCCAGGAAGGAAGGAAAGAAGAAAGAAGGGAAGGAAGGAAAGAAGTTAAGAAAGAAGGGGAGAAGAAGGAAAGAAGGAAGGAAGTATGTATGCTAGGAAAGAAGAAAAGAAGGAAAAAAGAATTCCAGGAAGTATTCCAGGAAGTATTCCAGGAAGTATTCCAGGAAGTATTCCAGAAAGGAAGGAAGGTAAGAAGGAAGGAAGGTAAGAAGGAAAGAAGGAAGTATGTATTCCAGGAAAAAAGAAATGAAGGAAGGAAGTATTTCAGGAAGCATTAAAGGAAGTATTCCAGGAAGTAGTCCAAAATGGAAGGAAGGAAGGAAAGAAGTATTGCAGGAAGTATTCCAGGAAGGAAGGAAGGAAGCAAGGAGGGAAGGAAGGAAAAAAGTTAAGAAAGAATGGGAGAAGGAAAGAAGGAAAGAAGGAAGGAAGTATGTATGCTAGGAAAGAAGAAAAGAAGGAAAAAAGAATTCCAGGAAGTATTCCAGGTAGTATTCCAGGAAGTATTCCCGGAAGTATTCCAGGAAGTATTCAAGAAAGGACGGAATGTAAGAAGGAAGGAAGGTAAGAAGGAAAGAAGGAAGTATGTATTCCAGGAAGGAAGAAATGAAGGAAGGATGTATTTCAAAAAGCATTACAGGAAGTATTCCAGGAAGTAGTCCAAAATGGAAGGAAGGAAGGAAGTATTGCAGGAAGTATTCCAGGAGGGAAGGAAAGAAGCAAGGAGGGAAGGAAGGAAAGAAGTTAAGAAAGAAGGGAAGAAGAAGGAAAGAAAGAAAGGAAGTATGTATGCTAGAAAAGAAGAAAAGAAGGAAAAAAGAATTCCAGGAAGTATTCCAGGAAGTATTCCTGGAGGTATTCCAGAAAGTATTCCAGAAAGGAAGGAAGGTAAGAAGGAAGGAAGGTAAGAAGGAAAGAAGGAAGTATGTATTCCAGGAAGGAAGAAATGAAGGAAGGAAGTATTTCAGGAAGCATTACACGAAGTATTCTAGGAAGTAGTCCAAAGTGGAAGGAAGGAAGGAAGGAAGGAAGGAAGGAAGGAAGGAAGGAAGGAAGGAAGGAAGGAAGGAAGGAAGGAAGGAAGGAAGGAAAGAAGGAAGGAAGGAAGGAAGGAAGGAAGGAAGGAAGGAAGGAAGGAAGGAAGGAAGGAAGGAAGGAAGGAAGGAAGGAAGGAAGGAAGGAAGGAAGGAAGGAAGGAAGGAAGGAAGGAAGGAAGGAAGGAAGGAAGGAAGGAAGGAAGGAAGGAAGGAAGTATTGCAGGAACTATTCCAGGAAGGAAGGAAAGAAGCAAGGAGGGAAGGAAGGAAAAAAGTGAAGAAAGAAGGGGAGAAGGAAAGAAGGAAAGAAGGAAGGAAGTATGTATGCTAGGAAAAGAAGAAAAGAAGGAAAAAAGAATTCCAGGAAGTATTCCAGGAAGTATTCCAGGAAGTATTCCCGGAAGTATTCCAGGAATTATACCAGAAAGGACGGAGGGTAAGAAGGAAGGAAGGTAAGAAGGAAAGAAGGAAGTATGTATTCCAGGAAGGAGGAAATGAAGGAAGGAAGTATTTCAGGAAGCATTACAGGAAGTATTCCAGGAAGTAGTCCAAAATGGAAGGAAGGAAGGAAGGAAGGAAGGAAGGAAGGAAGGAAGGAAGGAAGGAAGGAAGGAAGGAAGGAAGGAAGGAAGGAAGGAAGGAAGGAAGGAAGGAAGGAAGGAAGGAAGGAAGATAGGAAGGAAGTATTGCAGGAAGTATTCCAGGAAGGAAGGAAGGAAGCAAGGAGGGAAGGAAGGAAAGAAGTGAAGAAAGAAGGGGAGAAGGAAAGAAGGAAAGAAGGAAGGAAGTATGTATGCTAGGAAAGAAGAAAAGAAGGAAAAAAGAATTCCAGGAAGTATTCCAGGAAGTATTCCAGGAAGTATTCCAGGAAGTATTCCAGGAAGTATTCCAGGAAGGAAGGAAGGTAAGAAGGAAGGAAGGTAAGAAGGAAAGAAGGAAGGATGTATTCCAGGAAGGAAGAAATGAAGGAAGGAAGTATTTCAGGAAGCATTACAGGAAGTATTCCAGGAAGTAGTCCAAAATGGAAGGAAGGAAGGAAGGAAGTATTACAGGAAGTATTCCAGGAAGGAAGGAAAGAAGCAAGGAGGGAAGGAAGGAAAGAAGTTAAGAAAGAAGGGGAGAAGGAAAGAAGGAAAGAAGGAAGGAAGTATGTATGCTAGGAAAAAAGAAAAGAAGGAAAAAAGAATTCCAGGAAGTATTCCAGGAAGTATTCCAGGAAGTAATCCAGAAAGGAAGGAAGGTAAGAAGGAAGGAAGGTAAGAAGGAAAGAAGGAAGTATGTATTCCAGGAAGGAAGAAATGAAGGAATGATGTATTTCAAAAAGCATTACAGGAAGTATTCCAGGAAGTAGTCCAAAATGGAAGGAAGGAAGTAAGGAAGTATTGCAGGAAGTATTCCAGGAAGGAAGGAAAGAAGCAAGGAGGGAAGGAAGGAAAGAAGTGAAGAAAGAAGGGGAGAAGGCAAGAAGGAAAGAAGGAAGGAAGTATGTATGCTAGGAAAGAAGAAAAGAAGGAAAAAAGAATTCCAGGAAGTATTCCAAGAAATATTCCAGGAAGTATTCCCGGAAGTATTCCAGGAAGTATTCCAGAAAGGAAGGAAGGTAAGAAGGAAGGAAGGTAAGAAGGAAAGAAGGAAGTATGTATTCCAGGAAGGAAGAAATGAAGGAAGGAAGTATATCAGGAAACATTACAGGAAGTATTCCAGGAAGTAGTCCAAAATGGAAGGAAGGAAGGAAGTATTGCAGGAAGTATTCCAGGAAGGAAGAAAAGAAGCAAGGAGGGAAGGAAGGAAAGAAGTTAAGAAAGAAGGGGAGAAGGAAAGAAGGAAAGAAGGAAGGAAGTATGTATGCTAGGAAAGAAGAAAAGTAGGAAAAAAGAATTCCAGGAAGTATTCCAAGAAGATTTCCAGGAAGTATTTGAGGAAGTATTCCAGGAAGTAATCCAGAAAGGAAGGAAGGTAAGAAGGAAGGAAGGTAAGAAGGAAAGAAGGAAGTATGTATTCCAGGAAGGAAGAAATGAAGGAAGGAAGTATTTCAGGAAGCATTACAGGAAGTATTCCAGGAAGTAGTCCAAAATGGAAGGAAGGAAGGAAGGAAGGAAGGAAGTATTGCCGGAAGTATTCCCGGAAGGAAGGAAAGAAGCAAGGAGGGAAGGACGGAAAGAAGTTAAGAAAGAAGGGGAGAAGGAAAGAAGGAAAGAAGGAAGGAAGTATGTATGCTAGGAAAGAAGAAAGGAAGGAAAAAAGAATTCCAGGAAGTATTCCAGGAAGTAGTCCAGGAAGTAATCCAGAAAGGAAGGAAGGTAAGAAGGAAGGAAGGTAAGAAGGAAAGAAGGAAGTATGTATTCCAGGAAGGAAGAAATGAAGGAAGGAAGTATTTCAGGAAGCATTACAGGAAATATTTTAGGAAGTAGTCCAAAATGGAAGGAAGGAAGGAAGGAAGTATTGCAGGAAGTATTCCAGGAAGGAAGGAAAGAAGCAAGGAGGGAAGGAAGGAAAGAAGTTAAGAAAGAAGGGGAGAAGGAAAGAAGGAAAGAAGGAAGGAAGTATGTATGCTAGGAAAGAAGAAAAGAAAGAAAAAAAAATTCCAGGAAGTATTCCAGGAAGTATTCCAGGAAGTAATCCAGAAAGGAAGGAAGGTAAGAAGGAAGGAAGGTAAGAAGGAAAGAAGGAAGTATGTATTCCAGGAAGGAAGAAATGAAGGAAGGAAGTATTTCAGGAAGCATTACAGGAAGTATTCCAGGAAGTAGTCCAAAATGGAAGGAAGGAGGGAAGGAAGTATTGCAGGAAGTATTCCAGGAAGGAAGGAAAGAAACAAGGAGGGAAGGAAGGAAAGAAGTGAAGAAAGAAGGGGAGAAGGAAAGAAGGAAAGAAGGAAGGAAGTATGTATGCTAGGAAAGAAGAAAAGAAGGAAAAAAGAATTCCAGGAAGTATTCCAGGAAGTATTCCAGGAAGTATTCCCGGAAGTATTCCAGGAATTATACCAGAAAGGACGGAAGGTAAGAAGGAAGGAAGGTAAGAAGGAAAGAAGGAAGTATGTATTCCAGGATGGAAGAAATGAAGGAAGGATGTATTTCAAAAAGCATTACAGGAAGTATTCCAGGAAGTAGTCCAAAATGGAAGGAAGGATGAAGGAAGTATTGCAGGAAGTATTCCAGGAAGGAAGGAAAGAAGCAAGGAGGGAAGGAAGGAAAGAAGTTAAGAAAGAAGGGGAGAAGAAGGAAAGAAGGAAGGAAGTATGTATGCTAGGAAAGAAGAAAAGAAGGAAAAAATAATTCCAGGAAGTATTCCAGGAAATATTACAGGAAGTATTCCAGGAAGTAATCCAGAAAGGAAGGAAGGTAAGAAGGAAGGAAGGTAAGAAGGAAAGAAGGAAGTATGTATTCCAGGAAGGAAGAAATGAAGTAAGGAAGTATTTCAGGAAGCATTACAGGAAGTATTCCAGGAAGTAGTCCAAAATGGAAGGAAGGAAAGAAGCAAGCAGGGAAGGAAGGAAAGAAGTTAAGAAAGAAGGGGAGAAGAAGGAAAGAAGGAAGGAAGTATGTATGCTAGGAAAGAAGAAAAGAAGGAAAAAAGGATTCCAGGAAGTATTCCAGGAAGTATTCCCGCAAGTATTCCAGAAAGGAAGGAAGGTAAGAAGGAAGGAAGGTAAGAAGGAAAGAAGGAAGTATGTATTCTAGGAAGGAAGAAATGAAGGAAGGATGTATTTCAAAAAGCATTACAGGATGTATTCCAGGAAGTAGTCCAAAATGGAAGGAAGGAAGTAAGGAAGTATTGCAGGAAGTATTCCAGGAAGGAAGGAAAGAAGCAAGGAGGGAAGGAAGGAAAGAAGTGAAGAAAGAAGGGGAGAAGGCAAGAAGGAAAGAAGGAAGGAAGTATGTATGCTAGGAAAGAAGAAAAGAAGGAAAAAAGAATTTCAGGAAGTATTCCAGGAAGTAATCCAGGAAGTATTCCCGGAAGTATTCCAGGAAGTAATCCAGAAAGGAAGGAAGGTAAGAAGGAAGGAAGGTAAGAAGGAAAGAAGGAAGTATGTATTCCAGGAAGGAAGAAATGAAGGAAGGAAGTATATCAGGAAACATTACAGGAAGTATTCCAGGAAGTAGTCCAAAATGGAAGGAAGGAAGGAAGGAAGGAAGGAAGGAAGGAAGGAAGGAAGGAAGGAAGGAAGGAAGGAAGGAAGGAAGGAAGGAAGGAAGGAAGGAAGGAAGGAAGGAAGGAAGGAAGGAAGGAAGGAAGGAAGGAAGGAAGGAAGGAAGGAAGGAAGGAAGGAAGGAAGGAAGGAAGGAAGGAAGGAAGGAAGGAAGGAAGGAAGGAAGGAAGTATTGCAGGAAGTATTCCAGGAAGGAAGAAAAGAAGCAAGGAGGGAAGGAAGGAAAGAAGTTAAGAAAGAAGGGGGAGAAGGAAAGAAGGAAAGAAGGAAGGAAGTAGGTATGCTAGGAAAGAAGAAAAGAAGGAAAAAAGAATTCCAGGAAGTATTCCAAGAAGATTTCCAGGAATTATTTGAGGAAGTATTCCAGGAAGTAATCCAGAAAGGAAGGAAGGTAAGAAGGAAGGAAGGTAAGAAGGAAAGAAGGAAGTATGTATTCCAGGAAGGAAGAAATGAAGGAAGGAAGTATTTCAGGAAGCATTACAGGAAGTATTCCAGGAAGTAGTCCAAAATGGAAGGAAGGAAGGAAGGAAGGAAGGAAGGAAGGAAGGAAGGAAGGAAGGAAGGAAGGAAGGAAGGAAGGAAGGAAGGAAGGAAGGAAGGAAGGAAGGAAGGAAGGAAGGAAGGAAGGAAGGAAGGAAGGAAGGAAGGAAGGAAGGAAGTATTGCCGGAAGTATTCCAGGAAGGAAGGAAAGAAGAAAGAAGGGAAGGAAGGAAAGAAGTTAAGAAAGAAGGGGGAGAAGGAAAGAAGGAAAGAAGGAAGGAAGTATGTATGCTAGGAAAGAAGAAAGGAAGGAAAAAAGAATTCCAGGAAGTATTCCAGGAAGTATTCCAGGAAGTAATCCAGAAAGGAAGGAAGGTAAGAAGGAAGGAAGGTAAGAAGGAAAGAAGGAAGTATGTATTCCAGGAAGGAAGAAATGAAGGAAGGAAGTATTTCAGGAAGCATTACAAGAAGTATTCCAGGAAGTAGTCCCAAAATGGAAGGGAAGGAAGGAAGGAAGTATTACAGGAAGTATTCCAGGAAGGAAGGAAAGAAGCAAGGAGGGAAGGAAGGAAAGAAGTTAAGAAAGAAGGGGAGAAGGAAAGAAGGAAAGAAGGAAGGAAGTATGTAAGCTAGGAAAGAAGAAAAGAAGGAAAAAAGAATTCCAGGAAGTATTCCAGGAAGTATTCCAGGGAGTATTCCCGGAAGTATTCCAGGAAGTAATCCAGAAAGGAAGGAAGGTAAGAAGGAAGGAAGGTAAGAAGGAAAGAAGGAAGTATGTATTCCAGGAAGGAAGAAATGAAGGAAGGAAGTATATCAGGAAACATTACAGGAAGTATTCCAGGATATAGTCCAAAATGGAAGGAAGGAAGGAAGTATTGCAGGAAGTATTTCAGGAAGGAAGGAAAGAAGCAAGGAGGGAAGGAACGAAAGAAGTTAAGAAAGAAGGGGAGAAGGAAAGAAGGAAAGAAGGAAGGAAGTATGTATGCTAGGAAAGAAGAAAAGAAGGAAAAAAGAATTCCAGGAAGTATTCCAGGAAGTATTCCCGGAAGTATTCCAGGAAGTATTCGAGAAAGGAAGGAAGGTAAGAAGGAAGGAAGGTAAGAAGGAAAGGAGTAAGTATGTATTCCAGGAAGGAAGAAATGAAGGAAGGAAGTATTTCAGGAAGCATTACAGGAAATATTTTAGGAAGTAGTCCAAAATGGAAGGAAGGAACGAAGGAAGTATTGCAGGAAGTATTCCAGGAAGGAAGGAAAGAAGCAAGGAGGGAAGGAAGGAAAGAAGTTAAGAAAGAAGGGGAGAAGGAAAGAAGGAAAGAAGGAAGGAAGTATGTATGCTAGGAAAGAAGAAAAGAAGGAAAAAAGAATTCCAGGAAGTATTCCAGGAAGTATTCCAGGAAGTATTCCAGGAAGTATTCCCGGAAGTATTCCAGGAAGTATACCAGAAAGGACGGAATATAAGAAGGAAGGAAGGTAAGAAGGAAAGAAGGAAGTATGTATTCCAGGATGGAAGAAAAGAAGGAAGGATGTATTTCAAAAAGCATTACAGGAAGTATTCCAGGAAGTAGTCCAAAATGGAAGGAAGGAAGGAAGTATTGCAGGAAGTATTCCAGGAAGGAAGGAAAGAAGCAAGGAGGGAAGGAAGGAAAGAAGTTAAGAAAGAAGGGGAGAAGAAGGAAAGAAGGAAGGAAGTATGTATGCTAGGAAAGAAGAAAAGAAGGAAAAAAGAATTCCAGGAAGTATTGCAGGAAGTATTCCAGGAAGTATTCCAGGAAGTAATCCACAAAGCAAGGAAGGTAAGAAGGAAGGAAGGTAAGAAGGAAAGAAGGAAGTATGTATTCCAGGAAGGAAGAAATGAAGGAAGGAAGTATTTCAGGAAGCATTACAGGAAGTATTCCAGGAAGTAGTCCAAAATGGAAGGAAGGAAGGAAGAAAGGAAGGAAGGAAGGAAGGAAGGAAGGAAGGAAGGAAGGAAGGAAGGAAGGAAGGAAGGAAGGAAGGAAGGAAGGAAGGAAGGAAGGAAGGAAGGAAGGAAGGAAGGAAGGAAGGAAAGAAGGAAGGAAGGAAGGAAGGAAGGAAGGAAGGAAAGAAGGAAGGAAGGAAGGAAGGAAGTATTGCAGGAAGTATTCCAAAAAGGAAGGAAAGAAGCAAGGAGGGAAGGAAGGAAAGAAGTGAAGAAAGAAGGGGAGAAGGAAAGAAGGAAAGAAGGAAGGAAGTATGTATGCTAGGAAAGGAGAAAAGAAGGAAAAAAGAATTCCAGGAAGTATTCCAGGAAGTATTCCAGGAAGTATTTCCGGAAGTATTCCAGGAAGTTATACCAGAAAGGACGGAAGGTTAGAAGGAAGGAAGGTAAGAAGGAAAGAAGGAAGGAAGTATGTATGCTAGGAAAGAAGAAAAGAAGGAAAAAAAATTTCAGGAAGTATTCCAGGAAGTATTCCAGGAAGTATGCCTGGAAGGATTACAGGAAGTATTCCAGAAAGCAAGGAAGGTAAGAAGGAAGGAAGGCAAGAAGGAAAGAAGGAAGTATGTATTCCAGGAAGGAATAAATGAAGGAAGGAAGTATTTCAGGAAGCATTACAGGAAGTATTCCAGGAAGTAGTCCAAACTGGAAGGAAGGAAGGAAGGAAGTATTGCAGGAAGTATTCCAGGAAGGAAGGAAAGAAGCAAGGAGGGAAGGAAGGAAAGAAGTTAAGAAAGAAGGGGAGAAGGAAAGAAGGAAAGAAGGAAGGAAGTATGTATGCTAGGAAAGAAGAAAAGAAGGAAAAAAGAATTCCAGGAAGTATTCCAAGAAGATTTCCAGGAAGTATTCCAGGAAGTATTCCAGGAAGTAATCCAGAAAGGAAGGAAGGTAAGAAGGAAGGAAGGTAAGAAGGAAAGAAGGAAGTATGTATTCCAGGAAGGAAGAAATGAAGGAAGGAAGTATTTCAGGAAGCATTACAGGAAATATTCCAGGAAGTAGTCCAAAATGGAAGGAAGGAAGGAAGGAAGGAAGGAAGGAAGGAAGGAAGGAAGGAAGGAAGGAAGGAAGGAAGGAAGGAAGGAAGGAAGGAAGGAAGGAAGGAAGGAAGGAAGGAAGGAAGGAAGGAAGGAAGGAAGGAAGGAAGGAAGGAAGGAAGGAAGGAAGGAAGGAAGGAAGGAAGGAAGGAAGGAAGGAAGGAAGTATTGCCGGAAGTATTCCAGGAAGGAAGGAAAGAAGAAAGAAGGGAAGGAAGGAAAGAAGTTAAGAAAGAAGGGGAGAAGGAAAGAAGGAAAGAAGGAAGGAAGTATGTATGCTAGGAAAGAAGAAAGGAAGGAAAAAAGAATTCAAGGAAATATTCCAGGAAGTATTCCCGGAAGTGTTCCAGGAAGTATACCAGAAAGGACGGAAGGTAAGAAGGAAGGAAGGTAAGAAGGAAAGAAGGAAGTATGTATTCCAGGAAGGAAGAAATGAAGGAAGGATGTATTTAAAAAAGCACTACAGGAAGTATTCCAGGAAGTAGTCCAAAATGGAAGGAAGGAAGGAAGTATTGCAGGAAGTATTCCAGGAAGGAAGGAAAGAAGCAAGGAGGGAAGGAAGGAAAGAAGTTAAGAAAGAAGGAGAGAAGAAGGAAAGAAGGAAGGAAGTATGTATGCTAGGAAAGAAGAAAAGAAGGAAAAAAGGATTCCAGGAAGTATTCCAGGAAGTATTCCAGGAAGTATTCCAGAAAGGAAGGAAGGTAAGAAGGAAGGAAGGTAAGAAGGAAAGAAGGAAGGATGTATTCCAGGAAGGAAGAAATGAAGGAAGGAAGTATTTCAGGAAGCATTACAGGAAGTATTCCAGGAAGTAGTCCAAAATGGAAGGAAGGAAGGAAGGAAGTATTGCAGGAAGTATTCCAGGAAGGAAGGAAAGAAGCAAGGAGGGAAGGAAGGAAAGAAGTGAAGAAAGAAGGGGGAGAAGGAAAGAAGGAAAGAAGGAAGGAAGTATGTATGCTAGGAAAGAAGAAAAGAAGGAAAAAAGAATTCCAGGAAGTATTCCAGGAAGTATTCCAGGGAGTATTCCCGGAAGTATTCCAGGAAGTAATCCAGAAAGGAAGGAAGGTAAGAAGGAAGGAAGGTAAGAAGGAAAGAAGGAAGTATGTATTCCAGGAAGGAAGAAATGAAGGAAGGAAGTATTTCAGGAAGCATTACAGGAAATATTTTAGGAAGTAGTCCAAAATGGAAGGAAGGAAGGAAGGAAGTATTGCAGGAAGTATCCAGGAAGGAAGGAAAGAAGCAAGGAGGGAAGGAAGGAAAGAAGTTAAGAAAGAAGGGGAGAAGGAAAGAAGGAAAGAAGGAAGGAAGTATGTATGCTAGGAAAGAAGAAAAGAAGGAAAAAAGAATTCCAGGAAGTATTCCAGGAAGTATTCCAGGAAGTATTCCAGGAAGTATTACAGGAAGTAATCCAGAAAGGAAGCAAGGTAAGAAGGAAGGAAGGTAAGAAGGAAAGAAGGAAGTATGTATTCCAGGAAGGAAGAAATGAAGGAAGGAAGTATTTCAGGAAGCATTACAGGAAGTATTCCAGGAAGTAGTCCAAAATGGAAGGAAGGAAGGAAGTATTGCAGGAAGTATTCCAGGAACGAAGGAAAGAAAGAAGGACGGAATGAAGGAAAGAAGTTAAAAAAGAAGGGGAGAAGGAAAGAAGGAAAGAAGGAAGGAAGTATGTATGCTAGTAAAAAAGAAAAGAAGGAAAAAAGAATTCCAGGAAGTATTCCAAGAAGTATTCCAGGAAGTATTCCAGAAAGGAAGGAAGGTAAGAAGGAAGGAAGGTAAGAAGGAAAGAAGGAAGTATGTATTCCAGGAAGGAAGAAATGAAGTAAGGAAGTATTTCAGGAAGCATTACAGGAAGTATTCCAGGAAGTAGTCCAAAATGGAAGGAAGGAAAGAAGCAAGCAGGGAAGGAAGGAAAGAAGTTAAGAAAGAAGGGGAGAAGAAGGAAAGAAGGAAGGAAGTATGTATGCTAGGAAAGAAGAAAAGAAGGAAAAAAGGATTCCAGGAAGTATTCCAGGAAGTATTCCCGCAAGTATTCCAGAAAGGAAGGAAGGTAAGAAGGAAGGAAGGTAAGAAGGAAAGAAGGAAGTATGTATTCTAGGAAGGAAGAAATGAAGGAAGGATGTATTTCAAAAAGCATTACAGGATGTATTCCAGGAAGTAGTCCAAAATGGAAGGAAGGAAGTAAGGAAGTATTGCAGGAAGTATTCCAGGAAGGAAGGAAAGAAGCAAGGAGGGAAGGAAGGAAAGAAGTGAAGAAAGAAGGGGAGAAGGCAAGAAGGAAAGAAGGAAGGAAGTATGTATGCTAGGAAAGAAGAAAAGAAGGAAAAAAGAATTTCAGGAAGTATTCCAGGAAGTAATCCAGGAAGTATTCCCGGAAGTATTCCAGGAAGTAATCCAGAAAGGAAGGAAGGTAAGAAGGAAGGAAGGTAAGAAGGAAAGAAGGAAGTATGTATTCCAGGAAGGAAGAAATGAAGGAAGGAAGTATATCAGGAAACATTACAGGAAGTATTCCAGGAAGTAGGGAAGTATTCCAGGAAGTAGTCCAACAGGAAGGAAGGAAGGAAGGAAGGGAAGGAAGGAAGGAAGGAAGGAAGGAAGGAAGGAAGGAAGGAAGGAAGGAAGGAAGGAAGGAAGGAAGGAAGGAAGGGAAGGAAGGAAGGAAGGAAAGGAAGGAAGGAAAGAAGGAAGGAAGGAAGGAAGGAAGGGAAGGAGAGGAAGGAAGGAAGGAAGGAAGGAAGGAAGGAAGGAAGGAAGGAAGGAAGGAAGGAAGGAAGGAAGGAAGGAAGGAAGGAAGGAAGTATTGCAGGAAAGTATTCCAGGAAGGAAGAAAAGAAGCAAGGAGGGAAGGAAGGAAAGAAGTTAAGAAAGAAGGGGAGAAAGGAAAGAAGGAAAGAAGGAAGGAAGTAGGTATGCTAGGAAAGAAGAAAAGAAGGAAAAAAAGAATTCCAGGAAGTATTCCAAGAAGATTTCCAGGAATTTATTTGAGGAAGTATTCCAGGAAGTAATCCAGAAAGGAAGGAAGGTAAGAAGGGAAGGAAGGTAAGAAGGAAAGAAGGAAGTAGTATTCCAGGAAGGAAGAAATGAAGGAAGGAAGTATTTCAGGAAGCATTACAGGAAGTATTCCAGGAAGTAGTCCAAAATGGAAGGAAGGAAGGAAGGAAGGAAGGAAGGAAGGAAGGAAGGGAAGGAAGGAAGGAAAGGAAGGAAGGAAGGAAGGAAGGAAGGAAGGAAGGAAGGAAGGAAGGAAGTATTGCCGGAAGTATTCCAGGAAGGAAGGAAAAGAAGAAAGAAGGGAAGGAAGGAAAGAAGTTAAGAAAGAAGAGGGGAGAAGGAAAGAAGGAAAGAAGGAAGGAAGTATGTATGCTAGGAAAGAAGAAAGGAAGGAAAAAAGAATTCCAGGAAGTATTCCAGGAAGTATTCCAGGAAGTAATCCAGAAAGGAAGGAAGGTAAGAAGGAAGGAAGGTAAGAAGGAAAGAAGGAAAGTATGTATTCCAGGAAGGAAGAAATGAAGGAAGGAAGTATTTCAGGAAGCATTACAAGAAGTATTCCAGGAAGTAGTCCAAAATGGAAGGAAGGAAGGAAGGAAGTATTACAGGAAGTATTCCAGGAAGGAAGGAAAGAAGCAAGGAGGGAAGGAAGGAAAGAAGTTAAGAAAGAAGGGGAGAAGGAAAGAAGGAAAGAAGGAAGGAAGTATGTAAGCTAGGAAAGAAGAAAAGAAGGAAAAAAGAATTCCAGGAAGTATTCCAGGAAGTATTCCAGGGAGTATTCCCGGAAGTATTCCAGGAAGTAATCCAGAAAGGAAGGAAGGTAACGAAGGAAGGAAGGTAAGAAGGAAAGAAGGAAGTATGTATTCCAGGAAGGAAGAAATGAAGGAAGGAAGTATATCAGGAAACATTACAGGAAGTATTCCAGGGATATAGTCCAAAAATGGAAGGAAGGAAGGAAGTATTGCAGGAAGTATTTCAGGAAGGAAGGAAAGAAGCAAGGAGGGAAGGAACGAAAGAAGTTAAGAAAGAAGGGGAGAAGGAAAGAAGGAAAGAAGGAAGGAAGTATGTATGCTAGGAAAGAAGAAAAGAAGGAAAAAAGAATTCCAGGAAGTATTCCAGGAAGTATTCCCGGAAGTATTCCAGGAAGTATTCGAGAAAGGAAGGAAGGTAAGAAGGAAGGAAGGGTAAGAAGGAAAGGAGTAAGTATGTATTCCAGGAAGGAAGAAATGAAGGAAGGAAGTATTTCAGGAAGCATTACAGGAAATATTTTAGGAAGTAGTCCAAAATGGAAGGAAGGGAACGAAGGAAGTATTGCAGGAAGTATTCCAGGAAGGAAGGAAAGAAGCAAGGAGGGAAGGAAGGAAAGAAGTTAAGAAAGAAGGGGAGAAGGAAAGAAGGAAAGAAGGAAGGAAGTATGTATGCTAGGAAAGAAGAAAAGAAGGAAAAAAGAATTCCAGGAAGTATTCCAGGAAGTATTCCAGGAAGTATTCCAGGAAGTATTCCCGGAAGTATTCCAGGAAGTATACCAGAAAGGACGGAATATAAGAAGGAAGGAAGGTAAGAAGGAAAGAAGGAAGTATGTATTCCAGGATGGAAGAAAAGAAGGAAGGATGTATTTCAAAAAGCATTACAGGAAGTATTCCAGGAAGTAGTCCAAAATGGAAGGAAGGAAGGAAGTATTGCAGGAAGTATTCCAGGAAGGAAGGA
>JANCRA010000401.1:0-46904 GCA_024362935.1 Setophaga petechia
ATCGGATCCGCATCGGGGCGGGATGGGGATCGGGAATTCTTGGGGGGTTTTGGGGGGTTATTCCCGGTTTTTTTGGTGTTATTCCCAATTATTTGTGAATTATTCTCATTTTTTAATGGTTATTTCCTGTATTTTCTGAGTGTTTATTCCAGGATTTCTGAGTGTTATTCCCATTTTTCTGTGCATTATTCCCAATTTTCCAAGGGTTATTCCAGGATTCCTCAGTGTTATCCACATTTTTCTGTGCTTATTCCCATTTTTTCTATGAGTTATTCCCATTTTTCCTCAGAGTTATTCCCATGTTTCCAAGTGTTATTCCCATTTTTTCTAAGGATTTATTTCCAGTTTCCAGGGTTTATTCCCATTTTTCTGAGTGTTATTCCCAGTTTTCTATGAGTTATTCCCATTTCCCTTAGGGTCATTCCCAGTTTTCTATGAGTTATTCCCATTTTTCTATGAGTTATTCCCAATTTTCTGTCAATTATTCCCATTTTTCCAAGGATTATTCCCAATTTTCTGTGAGTTATTCCCATTTTTCCATGGGTTATTCCCATTTTTCCATGGGTTATTCCCATTTTTTGGGGCTCATTCCCAGATTTCCTCTGCTCAACGCCCGCTCCGCCCTCCTCAAGAACATCAAGTGATGGAAAATTCCAGAATTTCCATCCCCGGGGATCGGATCCGAATCAGGACGGGATGGGGATCTGGAATTCTTGGGGGTTTGGGGATTTATTCCTGGTTTTTTTGGTGTTATTCCCAATTATTTGTGAATTATTCTCATTTTTTAATGGTTATTTCCTGTATTTTCTGAGTGTTATTCCAGGATTTCTGAGTGTTATTCCCATTTTTCTGTGCATTATTCCCAATTTTCCAAGGGTTATTCCAGGATTCCTCAGTGTTATTCCCATTTTTCTGTGCTTATTCCCATTTTTCTATGAGTTATTCCCATTTTTCCTCAGAGTTATTCCCAGTTTTGGGGGGGTTTTATTCCCATTTTTCCTGGTGCCATTCCCATTTTTCCATGGGTTATTCCCATTTTTCTGTGAATTATTCCCATTTTTCCAAGGATTATTCCCATTTTCCAGGGTTTATTCCAATTTTTTTCAGTGTTATTCCCATTTTTCTGTGAATTATTCCCATTTTTGGGGGGTTTATTCCCATTTTTTAAGAGTTATTCCCATTTTGCTATGAGTTATTCCCAGTTTTCTGTGAGTTATTCCCATTTTTCTGAGTGTTATTCCCATTTTCCTCAGAGTTATTCCCATTTTTCTATGAATTATTCCCATTTTTCTATGAGTTTATTCCCATTTTTCCTTCGGTTATTCCAAATTTTCCAAGGATTATTCCCCATTTTTCCAGGATTTATTCCCATTTTTTTCTGTGAGTTATTCCCATTTTTTGGGGTTTTTATTCCCATTTTTCCAGGTTTATTCCCATTTTTCTATGATTTATTCCCAATTTTCTTTGAGTTATTCCCATTTTTGGGGGTTTATTCCCATTTTTCTGTGAGTTATTCCCACTTTTCTATGAATTATTCCCATTTTTCCTTCGGTTATTCCAAATTTTCCAAGGATTATTCCCATTTTTCCATGGGTTATTCCCATTTTCCTGTGAATTATTCCCATTTTTTGTGGTTCATTCCCATTTTTTTCAGTGTTATTCTCAATTTTTTGTGAATTATTCTCATTTTTCTTTGGATTATTCCCATTTTTCTATGAGTTATTCCCAATTTTTCTGTGAATTATTCCCATTTTTTGGAGTTATTCCCATTTTTCTATGAGTTATTCCCAGTTTTTCTTAGGTTTATTCCCATTTTTTTGGGGGTTATTCCCATTTTTCTGTGTTTTATTCCCATTTTCTATGAGTCATTCCCATTTTTCTATGATTTTCCCCCATTTTCTGTGAGTTATTCCCATTTTTCCTGAAGATTATTCCCATTTTTCTGTGAGTTATTCCCATTTTCCCAGGATTATTCCCATTTTTTCAGACGGTCATTTCCTGTATTTTCTGAGTGTTATTCCCAGTTTTCTGTGAATTTTTCTCATTTTTCCAAGGATTATTCCCATTTTCCAGGCTTTATTCCCATTTTTCCTGGGGCCATTCCAAATTTTCTGTGAGTTATTCCCAATTTTCCAAGGATTATTCCAAATTTTCCAAGGATTATTCCCATTTTTCCAGGGTTTATTCCCATTTTTTTCAGTGTTATTATTCCCAATTTTCTGTGATTTATTCCCATTTTTCCAGGGTTATTTCTTGTATTTTCTGAGTGTTATTCCAGGATTTCTGTGAGTTATTCCCATTTTTCTGAGGGTTATTCCCATTTTTTGTGAGTTATTCCCATTTTCTATGAGTCATTCCCAATTTTCTGTGAGTTATTCCCATTTTTCTTAGGATTATTCCCAGTCTCCAAGGATTATTCCCAATTTTTTCAGAGTCTTATTCCCATTTTTCGGTGATTTATTCCCAGTTTTCTGTGAATTATTCCCATTTTTCCTTCAGTTATTTCAAATTTTCCAAGGATTATTCCCAATTTTCCAGGGGTTATTCCCAATTTTTTGAGGGTTTATTCCCATTTTTCTATGAGTTATTCCCAGTTTTTTATGAGTTATTCCCATTTTTTCTGTGAGTTATTCCCATTTTTCTCGTAGTTATTCCCATTTTTCTGTGTTTTATTCCCATTTTCTATGAGTCATTCCCATTTTTCTATGATTTTCCCCCATTTTCTATGAGTTATTCCCATTTTTCCTGAAGATTATTCCCATTTTTCTATGAGTTATTCCCATTTTCCTTAGGGTCATTCCCATTTTCCTGAGTGTTATTCCCATTTTTCTGTGAATTATTCCCATTTTTCCTTTGGTTATTCCCATTTTTTGTGAGTTATTCCCATTTTTCCAAGGATTATTCCCATTTTTTGTGAGTTATTCCCATTTTTCTGTGAGTTATTCCCATTTTTCTGTGAATTATTCCCAATTTTCTGTGAATTATTCCCATTTTTCCAGGGTTTATTCCCATTTTTTTCAGTGTTATTATTCCCAATTTTCTGTGAATTATTCCCATTTTTCCAGGGTTATTTCCTGTGTTTTCTGAGTGTTATTCCCATTTTTCTAGGAGTTATTCCCAATTTTCCAAGGGTTATTCCCGGATTCCTCAGCGTTATTCCCATTTTTCTGTGCTTATTCCCATTTTTCTATGAGTTATTCCCATTTTTCCTCAGAGTTATTCCCAGTTTTTTGTGAATTATTCCCATTTTCCAGGGGTTATTCCCAGTTTTTTATGAGTTATTCCCATTTTTCCATGAGTTATTCCCATTTTTCCAGGGTAATTCCCATTTTTCTCATGGTTATTCCCAGTTTTCTGTGAATTATTCCCATTTTCTGTGAATTATTCCCATTTTTCCATGGGTTATTCCCATTTTCCTGTGAATTATTCCCATTTTTTGTGGCTCATTCCCATTTCTTTCAGTGTTATTCTCAATTTTTTGTGAATTATTCCCATTTTTCTTTGGATTATTCCCATTTTTCTATGAGTTATTCCCAATTTTTCTGTGAATTATTCCCATTTTTTGGAGTTATTCCCATTTTTCTATGAGTTATTCCCAGTTTTTCTTAGGTTTATTCCCATTTTTTGGTGGTTTATTCCTCATTTTTCTGTGAGTTATTCCCATTTTTCTGTGAATTATTCCCATTTTTTGGGGGGTTTATTCCCATTTTTCCAGGGTTTATTCCCATTTTTCTGTGAATTATTCCCATTTTTCCAGGGTTTATTCCCATTTTTTTCAGTGTTATTATTCCCAATTTTCTGTCAATTATTCCCATTTTTCCAGGGTTATTTCCTGTGTTTTCTGAGTGTTATTCCCATTTTTCTATGAGTTATTCCCAATTTTCCAAGGGTTATTCCCGGATTCCTCAGTGTTATTCCCATTTTTCTATGAGTTATTCCCAATTTTCCAAGGATTATTCCAAATTTTCCAAGGATTATTCCCATTTTTCCAGGGTTTATTCCCATTTTTTCTGTGAGTTATTCCCATTTTTGGGGGTTTTATTCCCATTTTTCCAGGTTTATTCCCATTTTTCTATGATTTATTCCCAATTTTCTTTGAGTTATTCCCATTTTTGGGGGTTTATTTCCATTTTTCTATGAATTATTCCCATTTTTCTGTGTTTTATTCCCATTTTTCTGACATTTATCCCCATTTTTCTGAGTGTAATTCTCATTTTTTGCAGGATTATTCCCATTTTTCTATGATTTATTCCCAATTTTCTGACATTTATTCCCAATTTTCCAAGATTTATTCCCATTTTTCAATGAGTTATTCCCAATTTTCCACGGATTTTTCCCATTTTTCCAAGGATTATTCCCATTTTTCCAGGGTTTTTCCCAATTATTTGAAATTTATTCCCATTTTTCCAGGGTTATTCCCAATTTTCCAGTTTTTATCCCAATTTTTCCTTTTTTTTTCCCATTTTCCAGGGTGTCCTAAATCTCAATATTTATTGTAAATAAAGATGTGTTTGCATTATGAAATTAAATTAATTTAAATTATTTTAAATTAATTTAAATTAAAATGAAATGAAATGAAATTAAATTATAAAAAATGAAATAAAACAAAAGAAATTAAAAAAATATTAAATTAAATTAAATTGAATTGAATTAAATTAAAATAAATTGTATTAAATTGAATTAAATTAAATTGTATTAAATTAAATTGAATTGAATTAAATTAAATTAAATTAAAATTATTAAATTGAATTAAATTAAATTAAATTAAATTAAAATAAATTGAATTAAAATGAATTATTATAATTTAATATAATATTAATACCAATAAAATATCAATATAATATTATTAACACAATATTGATATTAATCCAATATCAATATTACAATTTTATTAAATTAATTTATTATAAATTGAACAAAATAAAATCATTTTAATTTTCAAATTAAAGGCAGAAAAAAAATTATTCGATTAAAAAATGAAAATATTTTGATTCTTTATGATGGAAGAAAAATAAAAATCCAATAAAAAATTAAATAATCGATGAATGTGAAATTTTTTTTCTTGATTTTAGAATTTTAAATCAAATTTTGGGGGGATTTGGGGTCAAATTTGGGGGTTTGGATGAAATTTGGGCTGAAATTTTGGAGAATTTGGGGGGATTTGGGGTCAAACTTGGGGGATTTGAGATTAAATTTGGGTTGAAATTTTGGGGTTTGGGGTCAAATTTGGGGGATTTTGGGTGAGATTTGGGGGATTTGGGGATTTTGGGGGCATTTGGGGTCAAATTTTGGGGTTTGGATAAAATTTGGGGTGAAATTTTGGGGGTTTTGGGGTCAGATTTGGGGGGGTTTGAGATGAAATTTGGGGGATTTTGGGATTTTTGGGGTCAAATTTGGGTTGAAATTTCGAGGGATTTGGGGTCAAATTTGGGGGTTTTGGGGTGAGATTTGGGGATTTGGGGGGATTTGGAGATTTTGGGGGATTTGGGGCAAATTTTGGGGGTTTGGATGAAATTTGGGCTGAAATTTGGGGATTTGGGGCAAAATTTGGGGGATTTGAGATGAAATTTGGGGGATTCTTGGGATTTGGGGATTTTTGGGATTTGGGGGAGATTTGGGCTGAAATTTTGGGGGGTTTGGGGTAAAATTTGGGGATTTTGGGGTGAGATTTGGGGGATTTGAGATGAAATTTGGGGATTTTGGGGGGATTTGGGGTCGAATTTTGGGGTTTTGGGGTGAGATTTTGAGGGATTTGGGGATTTGAGGGGTTCGGGATGAGATTTTTGGGGGGATTTGGGGTCAAATTTGGGGGTTTTGGGGTGAGATTTGGGGGTTTTGAGATGAAATTTGGGGGATTTGGGGATTTTTGGGGTCAAATTTGGGGTGAAATTTTTGAGGATTTGGGGTCAAATTTGGGGGTTTGGATCAAATTTGGGGTGAAATTTTGGGGGTTTTGGGGTCAGATTTGGGGGGTTTGAGATGAAATTCGTGGGGATTTGTGGGATTTGGGGAGATTTGGGGATTTTGGGGGATTTGGGGTCAAATTTGGGGGTTTGGGGGAGATTTGGGGTCAAATTTGGGGGATTTGAGATGAAATTTGGGGATTTAGGGTCAAATTTGGGGGGTTTGGGGAGAGATTTGGGGGATTTTGGGCGAGATTTGGGGGATTTGGGGATTTTGGGGGATTTGGGGTCAAATTTAGGGATTTGAGATGAAATTTGGGCTGAAATTTTGGGGGATCTGGGGCAAAATTTGGGGGTTTTGGGGTGAGATTTGGGGGGGTTTGAGTTGAAATTTGGGGATTTTGGGGGGATTTTGGGATTTTGGGGGATTTGGGGTCAAATTTGGGGATTTGGATGAAATTTGGGGTGAAATTTTGGGGGATTTGAGATGAAATTTGGGGGATTTGGGGGGAGATTTGGGGGGATTTGGAGTCAAATTTTGGGGATTTGGGGAGAGATTTGGGGGTTTTGGGGATTTTGAGGGGATTTGGGGTCAAATTTGGGGGTTTTGGGGTGAGATTTGGGGGATTTGAGATGAAATTTGGGAAATTTTGGGGATTTGGGGAATTTGGGGATTTTTGGGGGTTTGGGGTCAAATTTGGGGGGTTTGGGGTGAGATTTGGGGGTTTTGAGGGAAGATTTGGGAGATTTGGGGTCAAATTTGGGGAAAGATTTTGGGATTTTGGTGAATTTGGGAGGTTTGGGGAGAATTTGGGGGATTTGGGGAATTTCGGGCTAAATTTTTGGGGTTTGGGGGATTTGGGGGTCAAATTTTGGGGAATTTGGGGCAAAATTTGAGGATTTTGGGGAGAGATTTGGGGGATTTGAGATGAAATTTGGGGGATTTGGGGAGAAGTTTTGGGGATTTTGGGGGGTTTGGGGTCAAATTTGGGGATTTGGGGTGAGATTTGGGGTGTTTGAGATGAAATTTGGGGGATTTTGGGTCAAATTTGGGGAAAGATTTTGGGATTTTGGTGAATTTGGGAGGTTTGGGGAGATTTTGGGGGATTTGAGGAATTTCGGGCTAAATTTTTGGGGTTTGGGGGATTTGGGGGATTTGGGGGATTTGGGGTCAAATTTGGGGGGTTTGGGGGAGATTTGGGGGTTTTTTTTAGGTTTTTTTTTTTCTGTTTTGGGGTTTTTTTTGGTTTTTTTGGGGTTCTTTGTTTTGGTTTTTATTTGTGGGGGAGGGGATTTGGGGTTTATTTTTGTTGTTTCTTTTATTTGTTTGGTTTTTGGAGGTTTTTTGTTTGGTTTTTTTTGTTTGTTTTTTGGGGTTTTGGGGTTTTTAGGGATTTTTCTTGGTTTTTTGGGGTTTTTGGTTTTTTTGTGTTCTTTGTTTTGGGGGGTTTTTTTGTAGGGGGGAGAATTTGGGGTTTTTTTGTGGAATTTTTTGGGGTTTTTTTTTAGTTTGTTTGTTTGTTTTGTTTTGTTTTTTATTTGTTTGGTTTTGGGGTTTTTCTTTTGGTTTTTTTTGGGGGGCTTGAGGGTTTTTGGGGGGGTTTGTGGGTTTTTCTCTGTTTTGGTTTTTTTTGTGGGTTTTGTTTTGTTTTCTTTTGGTTTTTTTTGTTTTTTTTTTTTTTTTTAATTTTTTCTGGTTTTTTCTGTTTTTTCCCCCATCCCGGCGCTCAGAGGGTCACGGGAGGCGGGACCGCGGCGATCCCGGGAAATGCGGAAATCCCGGCCCGGGTTTCCACCCCGAGCTTCTCCCATCGCCCGAAATCCAGCGGGGAGAGGAAAAATTTATTTTATATTTAATTTTATTTTATATTTAATTTTAGTTTATATTTTATTTTATTTTATTTTTTATTTTATTTATATTTAATTTTATTTAATATTTTATTTAGTTTATATTTTATTTTATTTTATATTTTTTATTTATATTTAATTTGATGTTATATTTTATTTTTTTATATTTTATTTTATTTTTTTAATATTTAATTTTATATTTTATTTTATTTTATATTTTATTTTATTTTATTTTATTCCATATTTTATTTTATTATATTTTGTATTTTATTTTATTTTTACTTTATATTTTATTTTATTTTATTTTATTCCATATTTTATTTTATTTTATTTTGTACTTTATTTTATTTTATTTTATTTTATTTTATATTTTATTTTATATTTTATATTTTATTTTATTTTATTTTTTATCTTATTTTATATTACATTTTATATTTTGTTTTATATTTTATTTTATATTTTATTTTATATTATATTTTCTATTCTATTTTATATTACATTTTATATTACATTTTATATTTTATTTTATTTTATTTTTTATTTTATATTTCATTATATATTTCATTTTATATTTTATTTTATATTTCATTATATATTATTTTATTGTATAATATTTTATTTAATTTTATATTTTATATTATTATATTATATTATATTATATTACATTATATTACATTATATTTTATATATTACATTATATTATATTATATTATATTACATTATATTTTATATATTACATTATATTACATTATATTACATTATATTATATTATATTATATTATATTATATTATACTGTATTTTATCTATTACATTATATTATATTATATTATATTACATTATATTATATTATATTATATTATATTATATTATATTATATTATATTACATTACATTATATTATATTTTTATTTCATTTTATTTTATTTTCCCGGTTTTTTTGGGCTTTTTTTTGCTGCTTTTTCCCTTTTTTTCCCGTCATTTTAAATTTTTTTTCCCGGGTTTTGCGGCTCCCGGCGGGACCGCGGCATCTCGGGAAGGAGGAGCAGGGGAGGCATCGCGACATCTCTGGGGCAGAGCTGGGAAAGCTGGGAAAGCGCCTGGAAAACCGGGAAAAAAACGGGAAAAAACCGGGAAAAAAAACGGGAAAAAAACGGGAAAAAACCGGGAAAAACCCGGGAAAATAACCGGGAAAAAACCGGGAATCGACAGGGAAAGAACCGGGAAAAAACCGGGAATAACCCGGGAAAAATCATCCGGGAATCGGAGGGGAAGGAGCTGAGATTCAATCGGGGAGGAGCCGGGAAGGAAATTCAGGAATCAGCCGGGAATTGACCGGGAAGAAATTCCGGGAATTGACCGGGAAGGAAATTCGGGAATCGGCCGGGAAAGGACCGGGAATAATCCGGGAAATAAATCCGGGAATCGGAGGGGAAGGAACCGGGAATCGACCGGGAAGGAATTTCGGGAATCAGCCGGGAAAAATCGGGAAGGAATTTCGGGAATCGGCCGGGAATCGACCGGGAAGGAGCCGGGAATTGACCGGGAAGGAACCGGGAAAAACCGGGAAGGAATTTCGGGAATCGGCCGGGAAGGATCCGGGAAAAACCGGGAAGGAATTTCGGGAATTGGCCGGGTAAAAACCGGGAAGGAGGCGGGAAAAACCGGGAAGGAATTTCGGGAATCAGCCAGGAATCGGTGGGGAAGGAACCGGGAAAGGATTTTGGGAATCGGCCGGGAATCAGCCGGGATTCGACCGGGAATCAGCCGGGATTCGACCGGGAAGGAATTCCGGGATTCAACCGGGAGGGAATTCCGGGATTCAGCCGGGAATCCCGGCCTCCAAAATTCCCCGATCCTGGAATTTCCCGGGGGATCGCAGCCGCCGGAGAACCGCTCAGGCCGTGCCGGGATGGCGATGCCGCGGGTGACGCTGCTGCGCTGAGCATCCTCCGCAAAAACAACAAAACCACCCCAAAAAAAACCCAAACCCGCTGGAATTCCGATCCCATTCCCGAGCAGGATGCCCAGGAACCGCGCCTTCTCCGAGCCCGAATTCTCGGCCGAATATTCCGCCGATTATTCCCTGAGTTTCCCATCCGATCCCGACGGGAATCTGCGGCGATCCCGGCGGGAATCTCCGGCCCCGCGGGGACCCTGCCCGTGCCTGCCGCATTCCCGGCGCTTCTCCTTCTCGCCGGAATCCCTGGAAAAGCTCTACCAGACTTATTTCCGCCGCCAGCGCCACGAAACGCTGCTGGTCCTGGTGGTCTTCTCCGCCCTCTTCGACTGCTACATCCTGGGAATGTGCGCGGCGTTTTCCCGGGTGGAAAAACTTTTCCCGGCTCTGGCCGCGCTGGCCGGGCTGGTGGCGCACGGGGCGATTTTCCTGCTCTTGAAATCGCGGCTGCTGCCGGAGGATTTTTCGCAGGAATTGCTGCCCTGCGGGCTGTGGGCGCTGACGGTGGCGCAGCTGTGGGCGCTGCTGGGTCTGGAATTCCGCAGGAGTTTTCCCGAGGCGGTGGACACGGCGGGCTGGCAGGCGTTCTTCGCCTTCTCCTGCTTCCTGACGCTGCCGCTGCGCCTGGCGCGGATCCTGCTGCTGGCGGCCGCGTCCTGCGGCGGGCACGCGCTGGTCCTGGGGATCCTGGAGTTCCGCAGGGGGCCGGGGAACGTGGATCGAGGGGAGGTGGCCAGGCAGGTGCGGGAATGGGGCGGGAATGGGCTCGGAATGGGGCGGGAATTCCATGGATCGAGGGGTTTCTGGTCAGGCAGGTGCGGGAATGGGGCGGGAATTCCATGGATCGAGGGGAGGTGGCCAGGCAGGTGCGGGAATGGGGACAGGGAATGGAAAGAGAACGGACTGGGAATGGTGAGGGAATGGGGTGGGAATGATGGAAACTGGTCAGGGAATGGGGTGGGAATGGGGTGGGAATGGGGTGGGAATTCCATGGATCCAGGGGTTCTGACCAGGCAGGTGTGGGAATGGGGCGGGAATGGTGGAAAAGGGGTGGGAATGGAGCAGGAATAGGGTGGGAATGGAATGGGATTGGAAAGGGAATGGGGACAAGGAATGGACTGGGAATGGTGGAAATCGGCAGGGAATGGGTTGGGAATGATGGGAATGGAAAGAGAATGGAGAATGAATGAGCTGGGAATGGGTGGGAATGGTGGGAATGGACTGGGAATGGTGGGAATGGGTTGGGAATGGTGGGAATGGGCTGGGAATGGTGGGAATGTGTCCAGGGAATGGTGGGAATGGACTGGGAATGTGTTGGGAATGGTGGGAATGTGTCCAGGGAATGGTTTGGGGGCTCGGGGCGGATCCTGCTGCTGGCGGCCGCGTCCTGCGGCGGGCACGCGCTGGTCCTGGGGATCCTGGAGTTCCAGAGGGGGCCGGGGAACGTGGATCGAGGGGAGGTGGCCAGGCAGGTGCGGGAATGGGGCGGGAATTCCATGGATGGAGGGGTTCTGGCCAGGCAGGTGCGGGAATGGGCTGGGAATGGTGGGAATGGGCTGGGAATTGGGCAGGAATGGAAAGAGAACGAACTGGGAATGGTGAGGGAATGGGGTGGGAATGATGGAAACTGGTCAGGGAATGGGGTTGGAATTCCATGGATCGAGGGGTTCTGGCCAGGCAGAACTGGGAATGGGGTCGGAATGGGCTGGGAATTGTGGAAAAAGGGATGGGAATGGAGACAGGGAATGGAAAAGGAATGGGGAGTGGGAATGCACCAGGAATTAAAAAGGAGTGGGGTGGGAATGGGGTGGGAATTCCATGGATCGAGGGGTTCTGGCCAGGCAGGTGGGGGAATGGGGCGGGAATGGGCTGGGAATTGTGGAAAAGGGATGGGAATGGAGCAGGAATGGGCTGGGAATGGACAGGGACTGGACTGGGAATGGACAAGGAATGGGCTGGAAATTGGGTGGGAATTCCATGGATCCAGGGCTTCTGGCCAGGCAGGTGCGGGAATGGGGCGGGAATGGTGGAAAAGGGATGGGAATGGACAGGGAATGGACAGGGACTGGGGACTGGGAATGGGGTGGGAATGGAAAGAGAATGAACTGGGAATGGTGAGGGAATGGGGTGGGAATGATGGAAACTGGTCAGGGAATGGTCAGGGAATGGGGTGGGGAGTTCCATGGATTGAGGGGTTCTGGCCAGGCAGGTGCGGGAATGGGGCGGGAATGGGCTGGGAATGGTGGAAAAGGGATGGGAATGGACAGGGACTGAACTGGGAATGGGAACTGGGAATGGCCTGGGCATTCCATGGATCGAGGGGTCAGGCAGGTGCGGGAATGGGACGGGAATGGAAAGAGAACGGACTGGGAATGGTGGAAACGGGGTAGGAATGGACAGGGAATAAAAAGGGAATGGGATGGGAATTGTGGACAAGGAATGGAAAAATTTCCAAGTGGGTTGGAAATTGGTTGGGAATTCCATGGATCGAGGGGGTCTGGCCAGGCACGTGCGGGAATGGGGACAGGGAATGGATGGGAATGGGCTGGGAATGATGGGAATGGAAAGAGAATGGTGAGGGAATGGACTGGGAATGATGGGAATAGAGACAGGGAATGGACAGGGAATGGGGACTGGGAATGGGGTGGGAATTCCAGGGATCGAGGGGTTCTGGCCAGGCAGGTGCGGGAGTGGAGCAGGAATGAACTGGGAATTGTGGAAAAGGGCTGTGAACGGACCAGGAACGGCGTGGGAATGGGCTGGGAGTGGACTGGGAATGATGGGAATGGAGACAGGGAATGGAGCGGGAATGGGGACTGGGAATGGGGCGGGAATTCCATGGATCGAGGGGTTCTGGCCAGGCAGGTGCGGGAATGGGGACAGGGAATGGGATGGGAATGCTGGGAAGGGACAGGGAATGGAGCGGGAATGGGGTGGGAATGGGGTTGGAATTGTGGAAAAGGGGTGGGAATGGAGCAGGAATGGGGTAGGAATGGGCTGGGAGTGGACCGGGAATGGGGACTGGGAATGGGGTGGGAATAGGCTGGAAATGGGGTGGGAATTCCATGGATCCAGGGGTTCTGGCCAGGCATGTGCGGGAATGGTGAGAATGGAATGGGAACGGGGTAGGAATGGGGTGGGAATGGTGGGAATTCCATGGATTGAGGGGTTCTGGCCAGGCAGGTGCGGGAATGGAGCGGAAATGGGGCTGGGAATTGTGGAAAAGGGATGGGAATGGGGTGGGAATGGTGGGAATTCCATGGATCCGAGGAGATGTGGCCAGGCAGGTGCGGGAATGGGCTGGGAATGGTGGGAATGGAATGGGAATGGAGTGGGAGTGGGGTGGGAATGGGATTGGAATTTTTCCAGGGTTTGGGATTTGGGATTGGAGCTTTTCCTGCAGAATTTGGGATCGGAGCTTTTCCTGCAGGATTTGGGATTTGGGATTTGGGATTGGAGCTTTTCCCGCAGGATTTGGGATCTGGATCAGAACCTTTTCCACAAAATATCGGGGATTCAGGATCAGTGCTTTTCCTGCAGGAATTGGGATCTGGGATCTGAGATTTTCCTGCAGGGTTTGGGATTTGGGATCGGAGCTTTTCCTGCAGGATTTGGGATTTGGGATCGGAGCTTTTCCCACAGAATTTGGGTTTTGGGATCGGAGTTTTCCAGCAGGATTTGGGATCTGGATCAGAACTTTTTCCACAAAATATCTGGGATTCAGGATTGGAGCTTTTCCTGCAGGATTTGGGATTTGGGATCAGAGCTTTTCCTGCAGGATTTGGGATTCAGGATTGGAGCTTTTCCTGCAGGATTTGAGATCTGGATCAGAACCTTTTCCACAAAACATCTGGGATTCAGGATCTGAGATTATACTGCAGGATTTGGGTTTTGGGATCGGAGATTTTCCTGCAGAATTTGGGACCTGGGATTGGAGCTTTTCCTGCAGGATTTGGGATTTGGGATCGGAGCTTTTCCTGCAGAATTTGGGATTCGGGATTGGAACTTTTCCTGCAGAATTTGGGATCTGGGATCTCCTCCATGCTGGAGCTTTTCCCACAGGATTTGGGATCTGGGATAAGGAACTTTTCCTGCACAATTTTGGGATTTGAGATTGGAGTTTTTACAGAATTTGAGATTTGGGATCTCCTCCATGCTGGAGTTTTTCCTGCAGAATTTGGGATCTGGGATTGGAGCTTTTCTCGCAGAATTTGGGATCCGGGGTCCGAGCTTTTCCCGCAGGATTTGGGGTCTGGGATCGGAATTCTTCCCACAGAATTTGGGATCTGGGACTGGAACTTTCTCCACAGGATTTGGGATCTGGGATTGCCTCTGTGCTGGAGTTTTTCCTGCAGGATTTGGGATCTGGGGATTGGCAATTTTCCTCCAGAATTTTGTGATTTGACATCAGAGATTTTCCTGCAGAATTTGGGATTTGGGATTGGAGATTTTCCAGCAGAATTTGGGATCTGGGATCTTCTCCATGCTGGAGCTTTTCCCACAGGATTTGGGATCTGGGATTGAAGTTTTTCCCACAGGATGTAGGATCTGGGATTGAAGATTTTCCCACAGGATTTGGGATTTGGGATGGGAGTTTCCCCCCAGGATTTGGGATCTGAGATCTCCTCCATGTTGGAGCTTTTCTGCAGAATTTGGGATCTGGGGTTGCCTCTGTGCTGGGGTTTTCCAGTCCATGGGATCAGGATCCAATCCATGGAATCAGGACCCAATCCATGGGGTCAGGATCCAATCCATGGGGACAGGACTCAATCCATGGGGTCAGGATTTAATCCATGGGATCAGGATCCTTGGGAACAGGATCTAATCCATGGGATCAGGATCCATCCCACGGATCAGGATCAATCCTGTGGGATCAGGATCCAATCCATTGGATCAGGATCCAATCCATGGGGACGGGATCCAATCCATGGAATCTGGATCCATCCCAAAGATGGGATCCATCCCATGGACCTGGATCAATTCTGTGGGATCAGGATCCAATCCATGGGATCAAGATCGAACCCAAAGATGGGATCCATCCCATAGATATGGATCAGTCTTGGGTCAGGATCCAACCCACGGGATCAGGACCCAATCCATGGGATGAGGTTCCGGCCAATGGGGTCAGGATCCTTGGGAACAGGATCCAATCCATGGGGATAAGATCCAATCCATGGGATCAGGATCCGGCCAATGGGATCAGGATCCAATCCATGGGATCATGGTCCTTGGGATCAGGATCCAATCCCTGGGAACAGGATCCAATCCATGGGAACGGGATCCAATCCATAGGGACAGGACTCAATCCATGGGATCAGGATCTGGCCAATGGGAACAGGACCCAATCCATGGGATCAGGATCCAATCCATGGAATCAAGATCGAACCCAAGGATGGGATCCATCCCATGGACCTGGATCAATTCTGTGGGATCAGGATCCAATCCTTGGGAACAGGATCTGATCCGGTGGATCAGAATCCAATCCACGGGATCAGGACCCAACCCATGGGATCAGGACCCGACCCATGGGATCAGGATCCAATCCATAGGGACAGGATCCAATCCATGGGGTTAGGATCTGATCCGTGGGATCAGGACCCAACCCATGGGGACAGAACACAATCCATGGGGTCAGGACCCAATCCATGGGATCAAGATCCAACCCAAGGATGGGATCCATCCCATGGACCTGGATCAATCCTGTGGGATCAGGATCCAATCCTTGGGAACAGGATCTGATCCGTGGGGTCAGGATCCAATCCATGGGGTCAGGATGTGATCCACAGGATCAGGACCCAATCCGTGGAATCAGGGTCCGGCCAATGGGATCAGGATCCAAGCCATGGGGTCAGGATCCAATCCATGGGGACAGAACCCAATCTATGGGAACAGGATCCAATCCATGGGAACAGGATCCAATCCATGGGGACAGAATCCAATCCTTGGGATCAGGATCCAACCCATGGGATCAGGATCCAATCCACGGGGTCAGGATCTGATCCATGGGGACAAGATCCAATCCATGGGATCAGGATCCAATCCATAGGGACAAAACCCAATCCATGGAATCAGAATCCAATCCACGGGATCAGGACCCAACCCATGGGGTCAGGATCCAATCCATGGGAACAAGATCCAATCCATGGGGACAGAACCCAATCCATGGGGTCAGGATCCAATCCATGGCGACAGAACCCAATCCATGGGAACAGGATCCAATCCATGGGGACAGAATCCAATCCTTGGGATCAGAATCCAATCCTTAGGATCAGGATCCAACCCTAGGCTGGGATCCACCCCATGGACCTCGACCAATCCCATGGGATCCCCCGGAATCCACCCCTGGATGTTCCCGGTGGGACAGAACAGGACCTCTCCCAAATTTTTGGCCATTCCTGGGAATGCAGATCTGGAGCCCGGGCCTTGTTTTTCCGGAACTTTCTCTCTCCCAGGGCTGCAATTCCCAGGGAACGGCGCCACGTGATCCACCCGGAGCTGCTGAATTCCCCCAGGATCCTCCCGGATCCCTCGGGATCCCGGCCCAGCTGCCGCCTTTTTCCAAAACATCTCCGGGATTTCGAACCCCGGGATGCTCCCGGAGCTGCTTTCCATCCCGGAATTCCCGATGTTTTCCCCAAAATGGGATCTGAGGTTTTTCTTTGGGGTTGGAAAAAAGATCGGGGCCACGCTGGATCCGCTCATCCCGGAATTCCTCCTGATTCATCCCGGGGATTCCATGATCCCAAATTCCTGATGGTTCTTCCTGAAGATTCTGTGATCCCAAATTCCTGCTGTTTGTTCCCAAAAATCCTGTGATCCCAAATTCCAGCTCTTTTATCCCAATGATCCCATGACCCCAAATTCCTGCTCTTTCATCCCAAATATCCAGTGATTCCAAATTCCTGCTGTTTCCACCCAAAGATCCCAAGATCCCAAATTCCCACTGTTTTTCCCCAAAGATCCCATGATCCGGAATTCCTGCTGGTTCTTCCCGAGGATCCCATGATCCGGAATTCCTGCTGTTCCCAAAAATCCTGTGATCCCAGATTTCAGCTCTTTTATCCCAATTATGCTGTGATCCCAAATTCCTCCTCTTTCACCCCAAATATCCCACGATTCCAAATTCCTGCTGTTTCCTCCCAAAGATCCCAAGATCCCAAATTCCCACTGTTTTTCCCAAAGATGCCATGATCCGGAATTCCTGATGGTTCTTCCCGAAGATCCTGAGATCCCAAATTCCTGCTGTTCCCAAAAATCCTGTGATCCCAAATTCCAGCTCTTTTATCCCAATGATCCCGTGATCCCAAATTCCTGCTCTTTCATCCCAAATATCCCACAATTCCAAATTCCTGCTATTTCCACCCAAAGATCCCAAGATCCCAAATTCCCACTGTTTTTCCCCAAAGATCCCATGATCCGGAATTCCTGATGGTTCTTCCCGAAGATCCTGAGATCCCAAATTCCTGCTGTTCCCAAAAATCCTGTGATCCCAAATTCCTGCTCTTTCATCCCAAATATCCCACAATTCCAAATTCCTGCTATTTCCACCCAAAGATCCCAAGACCCCAAATTCCCACTGTTTTTTCCCAAATATCCCACAATCCCAAATCCCAGCTGTTCCAACCCAAATATCCCCCGATCCCGAATCCCTGCCATCCCATCCCAGATATCCCCGATCCCAAATTCCTGCTGCTCCATCTCAAAGGTCCCCCAATCCTAAATTCCTGCTCTTTCATCCAGAATATCCCTTGATCCCAAATTCCTCCTCTTTCATCCCAAATATTCTGTGAGCCCAAATTCTCAGTGTTCAATCCTGAGTATCACACGATCCCAAATTCCCAAGTATCCCATGACCCAAATTCCCAAATTTTGGTGGTTCCCACCCATCCCCAGCTGCTGTCCAACGTGCGCGGCGGCCATGGTGGTGGGCGCCATGTCGTTTGTCATGGCTGACCTGAAGCACGGAAGCCGTTCCTCCCAAATTCCACCATTCCATCCCAAATATCCCAAATTCCTGAGGATCCCGTGATCCCAAATTCCCACATTTTGGTGGTTCCCACCCATCCCCAGCTGCTGTCCAATGTGGCGCTGTACGCCTGCGCGGTGGCCATGATGGTGGGCGCCATGTCATACGTGATGGCCGACCGGAAGCACTGGAAGCCGGTCCTGCCAAATCCCGCCGTTCCATCCCAAATATCCCAAATTCCCAAATATCCCAAATTCCCAGATTTCGGTGGTTCCCATCCCCAGCTGCTGTCCAACGTGGCGCTGTGCGCGGTGACCATGGTGGGCGCCATGTTGTTTGTCATGGCCAACCGGAAGCACCAGAAGCCGTTCCTCCCAAACCTCCACCATTCCATCCCAAATATCCCAAATTCCCAAATATCCCAAGATCCCAAATTTTGGTGGTTCCCATCCCCAGCTGCTGTCCAACGTGGTGCTGTAGGCATGCGTGGCGGCCATGATGGTGGGCGCCATGTCATACGTGATGGCCGACCGGAAGCACCAGAAGCCGTTCCTCCCAAATCCTGCTGCTCCATCCCAAATATCCCAAATTCCTGAGGATCTCATGATCCCAAATTCCCAAATTTTGGTGGTTCCCATCCTCAGCTGCTGTCCAACGTGGTGCTGTAGGCATGCATGGTGGCCATGGTGGTGGGCGCCATGTTGAACGTCATGGCCGACCGGAAGCACCGGAAGCCATTCCTCCCAAACCTCCACCATTCCATCCCAAATATCCCAAATTCCCAAATATCCCAAATTCCCAGATTTTGGTGGTTTCCACTCGCAGCTGCTGTCCAACGTGGCGCTGTACGCCTGCGCGGCGGCCATGGTGGTGGGCACCATGTCCTACGTCATGGCTGACTGGAAGCACCAGAAGACATTCCTCCCAAATCCCACCATTCCATCCCAAATATCCCAAATTCCTGAGGGTCCTGTGATCCCAAATTCCCAAATTTTGGTGGTTCCCATCCCCAGCTGCTGTCCAACATGGTGCTGTAGGCATGCACGGTGGCCATGATGGTGGGCGTCATGTTGTACGTGATGGCGAACCGGAAGCACCGGGGGGCGTTTCTCCCAAACCCCGGTGTTCCATCTCAAATATCCCAAATTCCCAAATATCCCAAGATCCAAAATTCCCAAATTTTGGTGGTTTCCACTCGCAGCTGCTGTACACCTGCGCGGCGGCCATGATGGTGGGCGCCATGTCATACGTGATGGCCGACTGGAAGCACTGGAAGCCGGTCCTGCCAAATCCCGCCGTTCCATCCCAAATATCCCAAATTCCCAAATATCCCAAATTCCCAGATTTCGGTGGTTCCCATCCCCAGCTGCTGTCCAACGTGGTGCTGTGCGCGGTGACCATGGTGGGCGCCATGTTGTTTGTCATGGCCAACCGGAAGCACCAGAAGCCGTTCCTCCCAAACCTCCACCATTCCATCCCAAATATCCCAAATTCCCAAATATCCCAAGATCCCAAATTTTGGTGGTTCCCACCCATCCCCAGCTGCTGTCCAACATGGTGCTGTAGGCATGCACAGTGGCCATGATGGTGGGCGCCATGTTGTACATCATGGCCGACCAGAAGCACCGGAAGCTGTTCCTCCCAAACCTCCACCATTCCATCCCAAATATCCCAAATTCCCAAATATCCCAAGATCCCAAATTTTGGTGGTTCCCATCCCCAGCTGCTGTCCAACGTGGCGCTGTACGCCTGCGCGGCGGCCATGATGGTGGGTGCCATGTCGTACATCATGGCCGACCGGAAGCACCGGAAGCCGTTCCTCCCAAACCCCGGTGTTCCATCCCAAATATCCCAAATTCCTGAGGATCCCGTGATCCCAAGATCCCAAATTTTGGTGGTTTCCACTCGCAGCTGCTGTACGCCTGCGCGGTGGCCATGATGGTGGGCGCCATGTCGTACCTGATGGCGAACCGGAAGCGCCAGAAAGTGTTTCTCCCAAACCCCAGTGTTCCATCCCAAATATCCCAAATTCCCAAATATCCCAAGATATTTGGGAATATCTTGAGGCGCCATGTCGTTTGTCATGGCTGACCGGAAGCACCGGAAGCTGTTCCTCCCAAATCCTGCCATTCCATCCCAGATATCCCAAATTCCCAAATATCCCAAATTCCCAAATATCCCAAATATCCCAGATTTCGGTGGTTCCTGCCCGCAGCTGCTGTCGAACGTGGCGCTGTACGCGTGCGCGGTGGTGGTGGGCGCCATGTCGTACGTCATGGCCGACCGGAAGCACCGGAAGGCGTTCCTGGAGGCGCGGCAGTCGCTGGAGGTCAAACTCAACCTGGAGGAGCAGAGCCAGCAGCAGGTGGGAATTGGGAATGTGGGATTGGGAATTGGATTGGGATTGGGATTGAGATCAAACTCAACCTGGAGGAGCAGAGCCAGCAGCAGGTGGGAATTGGGAATTGGGAATGGGATTGGCATTGGGAATGGGATTGAGATCAAACTCAACTGGAGGAGCAGAGCCAGCAGCAGGTGGGAATTGGGAATTGGGAATTGGGATTGGGAATGGGATTGGGATCAAACTCAACCTGGAGGAGCAGAGCCAGCAGCAGGTGGGAATGTGGGAATTGGGAATGTGGGAGTTGGGATTGGGAATTTGGGATTGGGAATGGGTTTGGGATTGAGGTCAAACTCAGCCTGGAGGAGCAGAGCCAGCAGCAGGTGGGGATTGGGAATTGGGGATTGGGATTGGGAATGCAGGAATTGGGAATGGGAATTGGGAATGGGATTGGGATTGGGATTGAGATCAAACTCAACTGGAGGAGCAGAGCCAGCAGCAGGTGGGAATGTGGGAATTGGGATTGGGAATGCAGGAATTGGGAATGGGATTGAGGTCAAACTCAACCTGGAGGGGCACAGCCAGCAGCAGGTGGGGACACGGAGGGAATGTAGGATTTGGATTGGGATTGGGGTCAAACTCAACCTGGAGGAGCAGAGCCAGCAGCAGGTGGTAATGTGGGAATGTGGGAATGTGGGAATGTGGGAATTCGGATTGAGGTCAAACTGAACCTGGAGGAGCAGAGCCAGCAGCATGTGGGAATTGGGAATGCAGGAATTGGGAATGTGGGAATTGGGAATGCGGGAATTGGGATTGGGAATGGGGATGGGGATGGGATTGGGATTAAGGTCCAACTCAACCTGGAGGAGCAGAGCCAGCAGCAGATGGGGATGGACAACAGGAATATGGGAATTGGGATTGGGAATGTGGGATTGGGAATGTGGGATTGGGAATGGGATTGGGTTTGGGATTGAGGTCAAACTCAGCCTGGAGGAGCAGAGCCAGCAGCAGGTGGAAATGTGGGAATGTGGGGAATGGGAATGGGAATTTGGGATTGAGGTCAGACTCAGCCTGGAGGGGCAGAGCCAACAGCAGGTGGGGACACGGAGGGAATGTGGGAATTTGGGATTGGGAATGGGAATGGGATTGGGGTCAAACTCAGCCTGGAGGACCAGAGCCAGTAGCAGGTGGGGATGTGGGAATGTGGGATTGGGAATGGGAATTTGGGATTGGGATTGAGATCAAACTCAACTGGAGGAGCAGAGCCAGCAGCAGGTGGGAATGTGGGAATTGGGAATTGGGATTGGGAATGCAGGAATTGGGAATGGGATTGAGGTCAAACTCAACCTGGAGGGGCACAGCCAGCAGCAGGTGGGGACACGGAGGGAATGTGGGAATTGGGATTGGGAATGGGATTGGGAATGGGATTGAGGTCAAACTCATCCTGGATGAGCAGAGCCAGCAGCAGGGGGGGACATTGTGGGAATGTGGGAATTGGGATCGGGATATGGGGATAGGCCTGGGGTTGGGATGGGAATGGGATTGGGATGGGAATGGGGTGAGGATGGGATTGGGATTGGGATTGGTAATGGGAATGAGGTTGGGAATGGAACCAGGAATGGGGTTGACCATCCCTTGGGAATGGGGACAGGGACATGGAGCCTTTTCTTGGGAATGGGGACAGGGACATGGAGCCTTTTCTTGGGAATCTCCAGGAATGGGGACGGGGACATGGGAATCTCTGCCAGGGAATGGGGACAGGAACAGGGGGCTGTTCCTTGGGAATCTCCTGGGAATGGGGACAGGGACATGGGGCCATTCCTTGGGAATGGGGGCAGGAACACGGAGCCGTTCCTTGGGAATCTCCTGGGAATGGGGACAGGGACACGGGGCCGTTCCTTGGGAATGGGGACAGGGACAGGAAGATGGGAATCTTCTCCTGGGAATGGGAACAGGGACACGGGGTCATTCCTTGGGAATGAGGGCAGGAACAGGGGAATCTCCTCCTGGGATTGGGGACAGGGACACGGGGCTGTTCCTTGGGAATCTCTTGGGAATGGGGACAGGGACATGGGAATCTACTCCTGGGAATGGGGACAGGAACACGGAGCCTTTCCTTGGGAATGGGGACAGGGACATGGAACATTTCTTGGGAATCTCCTCCTGGGAATGGGGACTGGAACACGGGGCTGTTCCTTGGGAATCTCCTGGGAATGGGGACGGGGACACAGGGGTCTTCCTTGGGAATGGGGACAGGGACATGGAACCTTTTCTCGGGAATCTCCTCCTGGGAATGGGGACGGGGACACGGGGCTGTTCCTTGGGAATCTCCTGGGAATGGAGGTAGGGACATGGGGATCTCTTCCTGGGAATGGGGACAGGGACACGGGGTCATTCCTTGGGAATGGGGACAGGGACACTGGGAACCTCCCTCTGGGAATGGGGACAGGGACAATGGAATCTCTTCCTTGGGAATGGGGAGAGGGACTCAGAACCATTCCTTGGGAATGGGGACAGGAACATGGGAATAGGGACAGGGACATGGAATCTTTTCTTGGGAATCTCCAGGAATGGGGACGGGGACATGGGAATCTTCTCCTTGGGAATGGGGACAGGGACATGGAACCTTTTCTTGGGAATCTCCAGGAATGGGGACAGGGACATGGGAATCTCCTCCTTGGGAATGGGGACAGGGACACGGAGCCTTTCCTTGGGATTGGGGACAGGGACACGGAGCCTTTCCTTGGGAATCTCCTGGGAACGGGGACAGGCACACGGAGCCGTTGCTCCGGTAACGGTTGTGCCGCACGCCGGCGTTCCCGGCGGGATTCCCGGGGGAAAATCCACCTCGTTAACAGAGTTCCGTGTGTCGCGTGGAAATTCCACACGGAGCTGGGCGGGTCCAACCCTGCTCCAGCTGCAGAACCAGCCCTGATCCAGGGATATCGATCACTGATCAATCACTGATCCAGGGTTATCGATCCCTGATCAGTCCCTGATCCATGGATATCGATCACTGATCAATCCCTGATCCAGGGATATCGATTGCTGGTCAATCCCTGTTTCAGAGATATCGATTCCTGATCCAGCCCCGATCCAGGGATATTGATCCCTGATCAATCCCTGATCCAGGGATATTGATCCCTGATCAATCCCTGATCCAGGGATATCAATCCCTGATCAATCCCTGATCCAGGGATATCGATCCCTGATCAATCCCTGTTTCAGAGATATCGATCACTGATCCATTCCTGATCCAGGGATATCAATCCCTGATCCATCCCTGACCCAGAAATATCGATCCCTGATCCAGGAATATCGATCCCTGATCAGTCCCTGATCCAGGGACATCGATCCCTGATCAATCCCTGTTTCAGAGATATCGATCCCTGATCCATCCCTGATCCATCCCTGATCCAGGGATATCGATCCCTGATCCATCCCTGATCCAAGGATATTGATCCCTGATCAATCCCTGATCTGGGGATATCGATCCCTAATCAAACCCTGACCCAGGGATATCGATCCCTGATCCATCCCTGGTCCAGGGATATCAATCCCTGATCAATCCCGGATCCAGGGATATCGATCCCTGATCCGTCCCTGATCCAGGGCTATTGATCTCTGCTCCATCCCTGTTCCATCCCTGATCCATCCTTGATCCATCCTGGATTCATCCAGGGTCCATCCCTGGATTTGGAATTTGGGATTCGAGATGTGGGATTTGGGACGTGGCATGTGGGATTTGGAATGTGGGATGTGGGATTTGGGATTTGGGCTGTGGGATGTGGGATTTGGGATTTGGGTACGGGATGTGGGATTTGGGCTGTGGGATGTGGGATTTGAGATGTTGGGTTTGGGATCTGGGATTTGGGATTTGGGATGTGTGTGTGGGATTTGGGATGTGGGATCTGGATCTCGGCTTTGGGATGTGGGATGTCAGATTTGGGATGTGGGATCCAGTGCTTTTCCATGGATGGATCCCACTTGGAATGGTTTAATCCCGGTTTGCTCCATGGGGAAGCTCTCAGGGATCTTTGGGGACCTCGGTGCAGATCCTGAGGTCACTCCGTGTCCCAGAATCCCGGAATGGTTTGGGATGGGATCCATGGACCTTCCATCCCATCCCACATTCCAATCCCAATCTCAATCCCAAACTGCCCCAACCTTTCCATGGACACTCCCAAGGATGAATCAACCCCTCCCCTCCACACCAGATCAAACTTTTCCCAGAATTCCTGACTTTTTCACAGAATTCCCTTCCTCTTTCCATCCCTGAATCCCATAAAAATCCCTCGGGATGGATCCTGAGTGTCCTGGATCCCAGAATCCCGGAATGGTTTGGGGTGGGATCCATGGACCTTCAATCCCATCCCATTCCAACCCCTGACTCCTCTCCAGGAAGGAATTTTGGGAATTCCCTGGGAATTGGGGACTCCAGGAAGGGTCTCCCTTCCCTTTTCCATCCCCAACTTCCATAAAAATCCCTTGGGATGGATCCTGAGTGTCCTTGATCCCAGAATCCCGGAATGGTTTGGGATGGGATCTGTGAACCTTCAACCCCATCCCATTCCCACCCCACCATCCCAGCCTGCTCCAACTTTCCCCCTCAATTCCTGATGTTTTTCCCCCCAGAATTCCCAACTTTTTCCCCCTGGAATTCCCGATTTTTTCCCTGTAATTCCCGACCTTTTCTCACGGAATTCCCAACGTTTTTTCCCACCCTGAACCTTCAACCCCATCCCATTCCCACCCCACCATCCCAGCCTGCTCCAACTTTCCCTGCAATTCCTGATTTTTCCCCCCAGAATTCCTGCTTTTTCCCCCCAGAATTCCCAACTTTTTTCCCCCCGGAATTCCCGATTTTTTCCCTGTAATTCCCGACCTTTTCCCACGGAATTCCCGACGTTTTTCCTGCCCCCAGGAGCGCCTGATGCTGTCCATCCTGCCCAAGCACGTGGCGGACGAGATGCTGAAGGACATGAAGAAGGACCCGAGCCAGAAGGAGCTGCAGCAGTTCAACACCATGTACATGTACCGGCACGAGAACGTCAGGTGAAATTCCACGGAATTCCCACCAAAAAAATTCCCAGGAAATTCCCAAAAATCCCCAAAACCCACCCCTTTCTGTGTGGGAAAGGCTCACAGGAAAACGGGTGGGAATTCCCAGAAATTTCCCCTGTTTAGTGCAGGAAATGTCGCCAGGAAAGTGGTGGGAGGTCCCAAAATTCTGGTGCAGAAAATGTTCCTGGAAAATCAGTGGGAATTCCCAAAATTTTCCCATTTCTGTGAAGAAAATCTTCCCAGAAAACCAGTGAGAGTTTCCAAAATTCCCCCCATCCCGCACAGAAAACATTCCTGGAAACTGTGGGGAATTCCTGAAATTCCCAAAATTCCACACAGAAAATATTCCTGGGAAACCAGTGGGAATTCCCCAAAGTCCCCCTGTTCCATGCCTGGAAAACATTTTTGGAAAACCCCCGGGAATTCCCCAAAATTCCCCTCATTTTGCACAGAAAACATTCCTGGAAAACCAGCAGGAATTCCCAGAAATTCCTCCATTCTGCACAGAAAATACTCCCAGAAAACCGGTGGGAATTCCCAAAATTCCCCCGTTCCACATGGAAAACGCTCCTGGAAAACCATTGGGAATTCCCAAAATTCCACCATCCTGTGGGGGAAATGTTGCCAGGAAAGTGGTGGGAGGTCCCAAAATTCTGGTGCAGTAAATATTCCTGGAAAATCAGTGGGAATTCCCAAAATTTTCCCATTCTGTGTGGAAAATGTTCATGGAAAAACTGTGGGAATTCCCATAATTCCAGGGTGGAAAACGTTCCCAGAAAACCCCAGGGAATTCCCAAAATTCCCCCATCCTGTGCTGAAAACATTTCAGGAAAACCAGCAGGAATTCCCAAAATTCCCTCCTGTTCCATGTGGAAAATGCTCCCAGAAAATTCCCAAAATTCCCCAATTCTGCATGGAAAACGTTCCTGGAAAACCATTGGGAATTCCCAAAATGTTCCCATTCTGCATGGAAAATGTTCCCAGAAAATCGCTGGAAATTCCCAAAATTCCCCAATTCTGCACAGAAAACATTCCTGGAAAACCATTTGGAATTCCCAAAATTCCCTCCTGTTCCATGTGGAAAATGCTCCCAGAAAATCACTGGGAATTCCCAAAATTCCCCAGTTCTGCACAGAAAACATTCCTGGAAAAACATTGGGAATTCCCAAAATTCCCCCGTTCTGCATGGAAAACGCTCCCAGAAAATTGGTGGAATTCCCAAAATTCCCCAATTCTGCACAGAAAACATTCCTGGAAAACCATTTGGAATTCCCAAAATTCCCTCCTGTTCCATGTGGAAAATGCTCCCAGAAAATTGGTGGAATTCCCAAAATTCCCCAATTCTGCACAGAAAACATTCCAGAAAAACCATTTGGAATTCCCAAAATTCCCCAATTCTGCACAGAAAGCATTCCAGGAAAACCATTTGGAATTCCCAAAATTCCCCAATTCTGCACAGAAAACGTTCCTGGAGAACCCAAATTCCCAAATTTGGAATTTCCCAAAATTCCCCAATTCTGCATGGAAAACGTTCCCAGAAAATCGCTGGGAATTCCCAAAATTCCCCAATTCTGCAAGGAAAAAGGTTCCTGGAAAACCATTTGGAATTCCCAAAATTTTCCCATTCTGCATGGAAAACGTTCCTGGAAAACCATTTGGAATTCCCAAAATTTTCCCATTCTGCATGGAAAACGTTCCTGGAAAACCATCAGGAATTCCCAAAATTGGGATTGAGCTGAGATTGAGTTTTCAGGGCGTCGTTTTTGCCGGATCCAGAATTTTTTTTTAGGAAAAATGGGAATGAGGAATTTGGGATTGAGTTTCTATCCCCACATCCAGGATTTCGTTTTTTAGGAAAACGGGAATGAGGAAGTTGGGATTGAGTTTTTATCGGCACATCCAAAACTTTTTTTTAGGAAAAATGGGAATGGGTAAATCAGGATTGAGTTTGTATCCCCACATCCAGGATTTTGTTTTTTAGGAAAACGGGAATGAGGAATTTGGGATTGAGTTTGTCCCGCGTCGTTTCAGTCACATCCAGGATTTTTTAGGGGGAAATTGGGAATTGAGGAATTTGGGATTGAGTTTGTATCCCCACATCCTGGATTTTTTTTTTTTTTTTTGGGGAAAATGGGAATGAGGAATTTGGGATTGAGTTTCTATCCCTGCATCCAGGAATTTTTTTTTTTGGGGAAAACTGGAATGATGAAGACTGGGATTGAGTTCACAGAGTGCAGATTTTGCCATATCCAGGATATATTTTAGGAAAAATGGGAATGGGTAAATCGGGATTGAGTTTGTACCCCCACATCCAGGATTTCATTTTTTAGGAAAACAGGAATGAGGAATTTGGGATTGAGTTTGTCCCGCATCGTTTCAGTCACATCCAGGATTTTTTAGGGGGAAAATGGGAATGAGGAATTTGGGATTGAGTTTGTATCCTCACATCCCGGATTTTTTTCTTTGGGAAAACCGGAATGAGGAAATTTGGATTGAGTTTCTATCCCTGCATCCAGGAATTTTTTTTTTGGGAAAACCGGAATGATGAAGGCTGGGATTGAGTTCGTAGAGTGCAGTTTTTGCCATATCCAGGATATTTTTTAGGAAAAATGGGAATGGGGAAGCCGGGATTGAGTTTGGATCCCCACATCCAGGATTTTTTGGGGGGAAAACAGGAATGAGGAATTTAGGATTGAGTTTGTTGAGCATATCCAAAATTTTTTTTTAGGAAAAATGGGAATGGGTAAATCAGGATTGAGTTTGTATCCCCACATCCAGGATTTCGTTTTTTAGGAAAATGGGAATGAGGAATTTGGGATTGAGTTTGTCCCGCGTCGTTTCAGTCACATCCAGGATTTTTTAGGGGGAAAATGGGAATTGAGGAATTTGGGATTGAGTTTGTATCCCTGCATCCAGGAATTTTTTTTTTTGGGAAAACCGGAATGATGAAGGCTGGGATTGAGTTCATGGACTGCAGTTTTTGCCGTATCCAGGATATTTTTTAGGAAAAATGGGAATGGGTAAATCAGGATTGAGTTTGTATCCCCACATCCAGGATTTCGTTTTTTAGGAAAATGGGAATGAGGAATTTGGGATTGAGTTTGTATCCCCACATCCTGGATTTTTTTTGGGAAAATTGGGAAGTTTGGATTGAATTTTTCAAGCATCGTTTTCACCTTATCCTGGATTTTTTTTTGGGAAAACAGGAAGTGGGAAAGTTGGAATTGAGTATCCCCACATCCTGGATTTTTAGGGGCAAAACCAAAATGAGGAAATTTGGTTCGAGCTTTTATCACCCCAACCAGGATTTTTTTTTAGGAAAACAAGAAGTGGGGAGGTTGGCATCGAGCATCCCCACATCCAGGATTTTTTTTGGGATAACGGGAATGTTTGGGGTGCCGGTTCTGATCCCCATTCCCAACTTTTGGCAGCATCCTGTTCGCCGACATCGTGGGCTTCACGCAGCTCTCGTCGTCCTGCAGCGCCCAGGAGCTCGTCAAGCTCCTCAACGAGCTCTTCGCCCGCTTTGACAAGCTGGCAGCTGTGAGTCCTGCATGGAATTCCCAAAAAAAATCCTCGGAATTCCCGGGAAAAATTCCCCGGATTTAAAAAAAAAAAAATTCCCAGAATTCCCCCCCAAAAAATCCCCAAAATTCCTGAGCTCGTCAAGCTCCTCAAGGAGATCTTCACCCACTTCGACAAGCTGGCAGCTGTGAGTCCCCGCACTGAATTCCCAGAAAAAATCCTCGGAATTCCGGGAAAAAATTCCCTGGATTAAAAAAAAAAAAATTCCCAGAATTCCCCCCAAAAAAATCCCCAAAATTCCTGAGCTCGTCAAGTTCCTCAAGGAGATCTTGGACAAGCTGGGCTGCCGTGACTCCCGCATGGAATTCCCAGAAAAAATCCTTGGAATTCCAGGAAGAAGTTCCCCGGATTTAAAAAAAAAAAAAATCCCAAAATTCCCCCCCAAAAAATCCCTAAAATTCCTGAGCTTGCCAAGCTCCTCAACGAGCTCTTCGCCTGCTTTGACAAGCTGGCAGCCGTGAGTCCTGCATGGAATTCCTGGAAAAAATCATTGGAATTCCAGGAAAAAATTCCCCGGATTTAAAAAAAAAAAAATTTCCCAGAGTTCTCCCAAAAAATCCCCAAAATTCCTGAGCTCGTCAAGCTCCTCAAGGAGATCTTCAACAAGCTGGGCTGCCGTGAGTCCCGCACGGAATTCCCAAAAAATTCTTGGAATTCCAGGAAAAAATTCCCCAGATTTAAAAAAAAAAAAAATTCCCAGAGTTCTCCCAAAAAATCCCCAAAATTCCTGAGCTCGTCAAGCTCCTCAAGGAGATCTTCGCCCACTTCGACAAGCTGGGCTGCCGTGAGTCCTGCATGGAATTCCCAGAAAAAATCCTTGGAATTCCAGGAAAAAATTCCCTGGATTTAAAAAAAAAAAAAATTCCCAGAATTCCCCCCAAAAAATCCCCAAAATTCCTGAGCTTGTAAAGCTCCTCAACGAGCTCTTCGCCCACTTCGACAAGCTGGCAGCCGTGAGTCCTGCATGGAATTCCCAAAAAAAATCCTCGGAATTCCCGGGAAAAAATTCCCCAGATTTAAAAAAAAAAAAAATTCCCAGAGTTCTCCCAAAAAATCCCCAAAATTCCTGAGCTCGTCAAGCTCCTCAACGAGCTCTTCGCCCACTTTGACAAGCTGGCAGCCGTGAGTCCTGCATGGAATTCCCAAAAAAATCCACGGAATTCCAGGAAAAAAATTCCCCGGATTTAAAAAAAAAAAAATTCCCAGAATTCCCCCCAAAAAATCCCCAAAATTCCTGAGCTCGTCAAGCTCCTCAAGGAGATCTTCAACAAGCTGGCAGCCGTGAGTCCCGCATGGAATTCCCAAAAAAAATCCTTGGAATTCCAGGAAAAAATTCCCCGGATTAAAAAAAAAAAAAATTCCCAGAATTCCCCCCAAAAAATCCCCAAAATTCCTGAGCTCGTCAAGCTCCTCAAGGAGATCTTCAACAAGCTGGCAGCCGTGAGTCCCGCATGGAATTCCCAAAAAAAATCCTTGGAATTCCAGGAAAAAATTCCCCGGATTAAAAAAAAAAAAAATTCCCAGAATTCCCCCCAAAAAAATCCCCAAAATTCCTGAGCTCGCCAAGCTCCTCAAGGAGATCTTCGACAAGCTGGGCTGCCATGAGTCCCGCATGGAATTCCCAAAAAATTCCTGGAATTCCCAGAAAAAATTCCCCAGAATTCCTGGGAAAAAATCCACAGAATTACCCCCCCAAAAAATCCTGAAATTCCCGAAAAAAGAATAAATTTGGGATGGGGGCCAGGAGGTTGGGAGTCGATGAGAGGATGGAGATGTTCAAGATCCGATGGGTGGGAAATGGGTTGGGAATGGGAAAAATGGGAAATCCCGTTTTGGGGGTTTGAGTCGGGAGTTTTTGCGGGATTTTATGGGAATTCTGGGATTGTTTTGGGAATTGTTTTGGGAATTCTGGGTTCCCCAGAAGCAGCGCCCAGGTGCTCACCAAGCTCCTCAAGGAGATCTTCGCCCGCTTCGACAAGCTGGCAGCTGTGAGTCCTGCATGGAATTCCCAAAAAAATCCCTGGAATTCCTGAAAAAAAATCCACAGAATTCCTGCAAAAAAATCCCCAGAATTCTCCCCCAAAAAATCCCCGAAATTCCCGAAAAAAGAATAAATTTGGGATGGGGCCCAGGAGGTTGGGAGTCGATGAGAGGATGGAGATGTTCAAGATCCGGTGGGTGGGAAAAGGGTTGGGAATGGGAAAAATGGGAAATCCCATTTTGGGGGTTTGAGTCGGGAGTTTTTGAGGGATTTTATGGGAATTCCGGGATGATTTTGGGAATTGTTTTGGGTATTCTGGGTTCCCCAGAAGCAGCGCCCAGGAGCTCACCAAGCTCCTCAAGGAGATCTTCGCCCGCTTCGACAAGCTGGGCTGCTGTGAGTCCTGCACGGAATTCCCAGAAAATTCCTGGAATTCCTGGAAAAAATTCCCAAGAATTAAAAAAAAAATTCCTGTAATTCCCGAAAAAAATCCCTGAAATTCCCGAAAAAAGAATAAATTTGGGATGGGGGCCAGGAGGTTGGGAGTCGATGAGAGGATGGAGATGTTCAAGATCCGGTGGGTGGGAAAAGGGTTGGGAATGGGAAAAATGGGAAATCCCATTGTGGGGGTTTGAGTCGGGAGGTTTTGGGGGATTTTATGGGAATTCTGGGATTGTTTTGGGAATTGTTTTGGGAATTCTGGGCTCCCCAGAAGCACCACCAGCTGCGGATCAAGATCCTGGGGGATTGCTACTACTGCATCTGCGGGCTGCCGGAATTCCGGGAGGACCACGCGGCCTGCTCCATCCGCATGGGGCTGGCCATGGTGGAGGCCATCGCGTAAGGGACGGCGGGAAACGGGAATGGGAATTAATGGGAATGGGAATGGGATTGGGATCCATGGGATGGGAATTGGGGATTGGGAAGTGGGGATTGGGGATTGGGAATTGGGAACACGGGGTTGGGAATGCGGATGAGATCCATGGGATGGGATGGGAATTGGGGATTGGGAATTGGGAATTGGGAATGGGAATTGGGGATTGGGATCCATGGGATGGGGATGGGCATGGGAATTGGGATCCATGGGAATGGGAATTGGGAATGGGGATTGGGAACTGGGAATGGGAATCGGGAATTGGGGATTGGGATCCATGGGGTGGGAATTGGGAATTGGGAATGGGGATGGGAATGGGAGCTGGGAATGGGAATTGGGAATTGGGGATTGGGAATGGAGAATTGGGAATGGGGAATTGGGATTGGGAATTGGGAACTGGGAATGGGGATTGGGAATTGGGAATTGGGGATTGGGATTGGGAATTGGGAACAGGAATTGGGATGGGAATCGGAATTGGGGATTGGGATCCGTGGGATGGGGATGGGAACTGGGAATTGGGGAATGGGAATTGGGGAATGGGAATTGGGAATTGGGAATTGGGAATGGGAATTGGGAACTGGGAATGGGGATTGGGAATTGGGGATTGGGATTGGGGAATGGGAATTGGGGATTGGGGATTGGGGATTGGGGATTGGGGATTGGGGATTGGGGATTGAAATGGGATGGGATGGGATGGGATGGGATGGGATGGGATGGGAATGGGAATTGGGGATTGCGAATTGGGAATGGGAATGGGGAATTGGGAACTGGGGGTTGGGGATTGGGATCCATGGGATGGGATGGGATGGGATGGGATGGGATGGGATGGGATGGGAATGGGAATGGGAATTGGGATGGGAATGGGAATTGGGGATTGGGATCCATGGGATGGGGATGGGGATGGGAATTGGGAATTGGGAACTGGGAATTGGGAATTGGGAATTGGGATTGGGATTTGAGAACTGGGAACTGGGATGGGATGGGATGGGAATGGGAATTGGGAATGGGAATTGGAAATGGGGAATTGGGATTGGGAATTGGGAATTGGGAACTGGGAATTGGAATTGCGGATTGGGAATTGGGAATTGGGAATGGGAATTGGGGATTGGGAATTGGGGATTGGGAATTGGGAACTAGGGGTTGGGAATGCGGATGAGATCCATGGGATGGGAATGGGAATTGGGAATTGGGGAATGGGAATTGGGAATTGGGATCCATGGGATGGGGATGGGCATGGGAATTGGGATCCATGGGAATGGGAATTGGGAATGGGGATTGGGAATTGGGAACTGGGAATTGGGGAATGGGAATTGGGAGTCGGGAATGGGAATTGGGGATTGGGATTGGGATTGGGATTGGGAAGGGAATGGGAATTGGGGATTGGGATTTGTGGGATGGGAATTAATGGGAATTGGGGATTGGGAACTGGGGATTGGGAATTGGGATTGGGATCCATTGGATGGGGATGGGGATGGGAATTGGGAATTGGGAACTGGGAATTGGGAATTGGGATTGGGATTTGAGAACTGGGAACTGGGATGGGATGGGATGGGATGGGATGGGAATTGGGAATGGGAATGGGAATTGGGGATTGGGGATTGGGGATTGGGGATTGGGAATGGGGAATTGGGATTGGGAATTGGGAATTGGGAATTGGGAATGGGGAATTGGGAATTGGGATTTGAGAACTGGGAACTGGGATGGGATGAGATGGGATGGGAATTGGGAATTGGAAATGGGAGTTGGGAATTGGGAATGGGGAATTGGGAATGGGGAATTGGGAATTGGGGATTGGGAATTGGGATTGGGATCCATGGGATGGGGATGGGGATGGGAATTGGGAATTGGGAATTGGGAACTGGGAATTGGGAATTGGGATTGGGATTTGAGAACTGGGAACTGGGATGGGATGGGATGGGAATGGGAATTGGGAATGGGAATTGGGAATGGGGAATTGGGATTGGGAATTGGGAATTGGGAGCTGGGAATTGGAATTGCGGATTGGGAATTGGGAATGGAGATTGGGAATTGGGAAATGGTAATGGGAATTGGGGATTGGGAACTGGGAATTGGGGAATTGGGATTGGGAATTGGGAATTGGGAATTGAGAACTGGGAACTGGGATGGGATGAGATGGGATGGGAATTGGGAATTGAGAATGGGAATTGGGAATTGGGAATTGGGAATGGGAATTGGGGATTGGGAATTGGGGATTGGGAATTGGGAATTGGGGATTGGGATCCATGGGATGGGGATGGGCATGGGAATTGGGATCCATGGGAATGGGAATTGGGAATGGGGATTGGGAATTGGGAACTGGGAATTGGGAATTGGGAACTGGGAATTGGTGATTGGGAACTGGGAATTGGGGAATGGGAATTGGGAGTCGGGAATGGGAATTGGGGATTGGGATTGGGATTGGGATTGGGAAGGGAATGGGAATTGGGGATTGGGATCCGTGGGATGGGAATTAATGGGAATTGGGGATTGGGAACTGGGGATTGGGAATTGGGATTGGGATCCATGGGATGGGGATGGGGATGGGAATTGGGAATTGGGAACTGGGAATTGGGAATTGGGAATTGGGAATTGAGAACTGGCAACTGGGAACTGGGATGGGAATTGGGAATTGGGAATTGGGGATTGGGGATTGGGAATGGGGAATTGGGAATGGGGAATTGGGATTGGGAATTGGGAATTGGGAACTGGGAATGGGAATTGGGGATTGGGAATTGGGGGTTGGGAATTGGGGATTGGGAATTGGGAACTGGGATGGGATCCATGGGATGGGATGGGAATGGGAATTGGGGACTGGGAATTGGGAATTGGGATTTGAGAACTGGGAACTGGGATGGGATGAGATGGGATGGGAATTGGGAATTGGGAATGGGAATTGGGAATTGGGAACTAGGGGTTGGGAATGGGGAATGGGAATTGGGGATTGGGAATTGGGAACTAGGGGTTGGGAATGTGGATGGGATCCATGGGATGGGAATGGGAATTGGGAATTGGGAATTGGGGAATGGGAATTGGGGAATGGGAATTGGGAATTGGGATTGGGGAATGGGAATGGGGTTTGGGGATTGGGAATAGGGAACTGGGATGGATGGGATGGGAATGGGAATTGGGAATTGGGATCCATGGGATGGGGAATTGGGATTGGGAATTGGGAATTGGGAACTGGAAATTGGGGAATGGGAATTGGGGATTGGGATTGGGAATTGGGAACAGGAATTGGGATGGGAATCGGAATTGGGGATTGGGATCCGTGGGATGGGGATGGTAACTGGGAATTGGGGAATGGGAATTGGGGAATGGGAATTGGGAATTGGGATTGGGGAATGGGAATGGGGTTTGGGGATTGGGAATAGGGAACTGGGAGCTGGGAATTGGGAATTGGGATTTGAGAACTGGGAACTGGGATGGGATGGGATGGGAATTGGGAATGGGAATGGGAATTGGGGATTGGGGATTGGGGATTGGGATTGGGGAATTGGGATTGGGAATTGGGAATTGGGAATTGGGATTGGGATTTGAGAACTGGGAACTGGGATGGGATGGGATGGGATGGGAATGGGAATTGGGAATGGGAATTGGGAATTGGGGATTGGGGATTGGGGATTGGGAACTGGGAATTGGGGATTGGGAATGGGAATTGGGAATTGGAGATTGGAGATTGGGGATTGGGAATTGGGAATTGGGATTGGGATCCATGGGATGGGGATGGGGATGGGAATTGGGGACTGGGAATTGGGAACTGGGAATTGGGATTTGAGAACTGGGAACTGGGATGGGATGGGATGGGATGGGATGGGAATTGGGAATTGGGAATGGGAATGGGAATTAGGAATGGGGAATTGGGGATTGGGAATTGGGGGTTGGCAATTGGGATTGGGGATTGGGATCCATGGGATGGGGATGGGGATTGGGAATGGGAACTGGGAATGGGAATTGGGAATTGGGATAGGATCCATGGGATGGGATGGGAATGGGAATGGGAATGGGAATTGGGAATGGGAATTGGGAATTGGGAACTGGAAATTGGGGATTGGGATTGGGAATTGGGAACAGGAATTGGGATGGGAATCGGAATTGGGGATTGGGATCCGTGGAATGGGGATGGGAACTGGGAATGGGAATGGGAATTGGGAATGGGAATTGGGGAAATGGGAATGGGAATTGGTGATTTGGGGATTGGGAATGGGTGCTGGGATTCCCCATGGCCATTCCCCATGGCCATTCCCAGTCCCCATGGCCATTCCCTGTCCCCGTGGTCATTCCCTGTTCCCGATGGCCACTCCCAGTCCCTGCAACCACTCCTGGTCCCTGTGGCTACTCCCTGTGCCCATGTCCCCATGTCCCCACGGTGTCCCCGTGGTGTCCCCATGACCCCACGGTGTCCCCAGTGTCCCAGCTCGGTGTGGGAGCGCACTCACATGGCCGTGGATATTCCCCATTCCCCATTCCCATTCCCCATGTCCCCATGTCCCCATGTCCCAGCTCGGTGTCCCCACGGTGTCCCCACGGTGTCCCCATGTCCCCACGGTGTCCCCATGGTGTCCCCATGTCCCCACGGTGTCCCCACTGTCCCAGCTCGGTGCGGGAGCGCACTCACATGGCCGTGGATATTCCCCATTCCCCATTCCCATTCCCCATGTCCCCATGTCCCCATGTCCCCACGGTGTCCCCATGGTGTCCCCATGTCCCAGCTCGGTGCAGCAGTGCACCCGCACAGCTGTGGACATTCCCCATGTCCCCCCGGTGTCCCCCCGGTGTCCCCACGGTGTCCCCACGGTGTCCCCATGTCCCAGCTCATGCGGGAGCGCACTCGCATGGCCGTGGACATTCCCCATGATGTCCCCATGTCCCCACGGTGTCCCCATGTCCCAGCTCGGTGTGGCAGTGCACCCTCACGGCCGTGGCCATTCCCCATGGTCACTCCTGGTGTCCCCATGTCCCCGCGGTGTCCCCACTGTCCCAGCTCGGTGCAGCAGTGCACCCGCACAGCCGTGGACATTCCCCATGTCCCCACGGTGTCCCCACGGTGTCCCCATGTCCCAGCTCGGTGCGGCAGCGCACCCGCACGGCCGTGGCCATTCCCCATTCCTATTCCTGGTGACCATTCCCAATGTCCCCACGGTGTCCCCATGATGTCCCCATGTCCCCATGGTCATTCCTGGTGTCCCCACGGTGTCCCCATGTCCCAGCTCAGTGCAGCAGCGCACTCGCACGGCCGTGGCCATTCCCCATGTCCCCACGGTGTCCCCCTGTCCCCATGGTGTCCCCATGTCCCCACGGTGTCCCCCTGTCCCCATGGTGTCCCCATGTCCCCACGGTGTCCCCATGTCCCAGCTCGGTGCGGCAGCGCACCCACATGGCCGTGGCCATTCCCCATGTCCCCACGGTGTCCCCACAGTGTCCCCACGGTGTCCCCATGTCCCAGCTCGGTGCGGCAGCGTACCCGCACGGCCATGGATATTCCCCATTCCTGTTCCTGGTGACCATTCCCAATGTCCCCACGGTGTCCCCATGTCCCCCTGTCCCCATGATGTCCCCACGGTGTCCCCACGGTGTCCCCATGTCCCAGCTCGGTGCGGCAGCGCACCCGCACGGCCGTGGCCATTCCCCATTCCTATTCCTGGTGACCATTCCCACTGTCCCCACGGTGTCCCCACGATGTCCCCACGGTGTCCCCACGGTGTCCCCACGGTGTCCCCATGTCCCAGCTCGGTGCGGCAGCGCACCCGCACGGCCGTGGACATGCGCGTGGGCGTGCACAGCGGCGCGGTGCTGGGCGGCGTGCTGGGACAGAAGCGGTGGCAGTACGACGTCTGGTCCACCGATGTCACCGTGGCCAACAAGATGGAGGCGGGCGGCATCCCCGGGTGAGTGTCCCCGCACCGGGGCGGCCGCGGCGGTGGCACCGGTGACGCCGAGGTGACGGCGGTGGCCGCGGCAGGCGCGTGCACATCTCGCAGAGCACCGTGGACTGCCTCAAGGGAGAGTTCGAGGTGGAGCCGGGCGAGGGCGGCTCCCGGTGCGACTACCTGAGGGACAAGGGCATTGTCACCTACCTGGTGGTGGTCCCCAAGCAGGGGCTGCGGCACGGCGTCAATGGAGTGGTGAGTGGCGCCTCTGGGGACAATGGGGACAAAGGTGGGGACATGGGTGTGGGGACATTGTGTTTGGTTGTGTCAATGGAGTGGTGAGTGGTACCGGTGGGGACAGTGGGGACAATGGGGGTGACACTGGGGACATTGACATTGGTTGTGTCAATGGTGTGGTGAGTGGCGCCTCTGGGGACAATGGTGGGGACATGGGTGTGGGGACATTGTGTTTGGCTGTGTCAATGGTGTGGTGAGTGGCACCCGTGGGGACACTGGGGACAATGGGGAGGACACTGGGCACATTGACATTGGTTGTGTCAATGGTGTGGTGGGTGGCACCCTTGGGGACACTTGGGACAATGCGGGGGACACTGGGAACAATGGTGGGGACATGGGGTGTGGGGACATTGTCATTGATTGTGTCAATGGTGTGGTGTGTGGCACCGCTGGGGACAGTGGGGACAATGTGGGGGACAATGGGGACATTGGTGTGGGGACATTTTCATTGATTGTGTCAGTGATGTGGTGAGTGGCACTGGTGGGGACACTGGGGACAGTGTGGGGGACATTGGGGACGTTGACATTGATTGTGTCAATGGAGTGGTGAGTGGCACCCATGGGGACTCTGGGGACAATGGTGGGGACAATGGGGATGTTGACATTGATTGTGTCAATGGAGTGAGTGGCACCTGTGGGGACAATGGGGACAATGGGGGGGACAATGGGGACATGGGTATGGGGACATTGTCATTGATTGTGTCAATGGTGTGGTGGGAAGCACCCATGGGGACAATGGGGACATTGGGGACATTGACATTGGTTGTGTCAGTGATGTGGTGAGTGGCGCCCGTGGGGACACTGGGGACAATAGTGGGGACGTGGGTGTGGGGACATTGTCACTGACTGTGTCCCATGGCGTGGTGAGTGGCACTGCTGGGGACACTGGGGACAAAGGTGGGGACACTGGAGATGTTGACATTGATTGTGTCAGTGGTGTGGTGAGTGGCACCCGTGGGGACTCTGGGGACAATGGTGGGGACAATGGGGATGTTGACATTGATTGTGTCAGTGGCGTGGTGAGTGGCACCAGTGGGGACAATGGGGACAATGGGGTGTGGGGACACTGTCATTGATTGTGTCAGTGGCGTGGTGAGTGGCACCAGTGGGGACAGTGGGGACATTGGGGATGTTGGGGACATGGGTGTGGGGACATTGTCATTGATTGTGTCAATGGTGTGGTGAGTGGCACCCGTGGGGACAGTGGTGGGGACAGTGTGGGGGACAATGGGGACATGGGTGTGGGGACATTGTGTTTGGTTGTGTCAATGGAGTGGTGAGTGGCACCGGTGGGGACAATGGTGGGGACATTGGGGACGTTGACGTTGATTGTGTCAATGGTGTGGTGAGTGGCACCCGTGGGGACAATGGGGACATTGGGGACGTTGACATTGATTGTGTCAGTGGCGTGGTGAGTGGCACCGGTGGGGACAGTGGGGACAATGAGGGGGACACTGGGGACATGGGTGTGGGGACATTGTCACTGACTGTGTCCCATGGCGTGGTGAGTGGCACCGGTGGGGACAGTGGGGACAAAGGTGGGGACAATGGGGATGTTGACATTGGTTGTGTCAATGGTGTGGTGAGTGGCACTGCTGGGGACAATGGGGACAATGGGGTGTGGGGACACTGTCATTGATTGTGTCAGTGGCGTGGTGGGTGGCACCCGTAGCGACAATGGGGACAATGGGGGGGACATTGGGGACGTGGGTGTGGGGACATTGACGCTGATTGTGTCAATGGCGTGGTGGGTGGCACCCGTGGGGATAGTGGGGACACTGGAGACAATGGGGACATGGGTGTGGGGACACTGCCATTGATTGTGTCAATGGTGTGGTGGGTGCCACCCGTGGGGACACTGGGGACAATGGGGGGGACACTGGGGACGTTGACACTGATTGTGTCAATGGTGTGGTGAGTGGCGCCCGTGAGACAATGGGGACAATGAGGGGGACAATGAGGGGGACATGGGTGTGGGGACATTGTCATTGACCCCACCAACAACATGGTGAGTGACTGTGGTGGGGACACTGGGGACACTGGGAACATGGGTGTGGGGACACCGGGGACAATGGTGGGGACATAGGTGTGGGGACACTGTCACTGACTGTGTCCCATGGCGTGGTGAGTGGTACTGCTGGGGACAATGGGGACAATGGTGGAGACATGGGGTGTGGGGACACTGTCACTGATTGTGTCAATGACGTGGTGAATGACTGTGGTGGGGACACTGGGGACAATGGTGGGGACATGGGTGTGGGGACACTGTCATTGATTGTGTCAATGGTGTGGTGAGTGGCACTGCTGGGGACAATGTGGGGGACATTGGGGACGTTGACATTGGTTGTGTCAATGGCGTGGTGAGTGGCACCGGTGGGGACAGTGGGGACAATGGGGGTGACACGGTGACACAGTGACACCCACCACACCCCTGTCCCCACAGAAGCTGTCCCTGACCTTGTCCCACATCATGATGGGTGACACAGTGACACAGTGACGCAGTGACACCCATGCTGTCCCTGTCCCCACAGAAGCTGTCCCTGACCTCGTCCCACAGCGTGATGGGTGACACAGTGACACAGTGACACAGTGACACGGTGTCACCCATGCTGTCCCTGTCCCCACAGAAGCTGTCCCTGACCTCGTCCCATGGCATGTCCCCCCCTCCTGTCACCACCAACGGTGGCCTCAGCCCGGAGCCCCCCGAGGACGCCGAGCGCGGCCGCAGCAGCTCCGCGGAGCTCGACGATGATGACGACACCGAGGTGCCAAAACTGTCCCCACCGTGTCCCCACAATGTCCTTTGGTGTCCCCAGGGTGTGCCCATGGTGTCTCCTTGGTGTCCCTTTGGTGTCCCCATGGTGTCCCCTTGCTGTGCCCTTGGTGTCCCCTTGGTGTCCCCACAGTGTCTCCAAGGTGTCCCCTTGGTATCCCCCCTGGGTGTCCCCAGGATGTGCCCATGGTGTCTCCTTGATGTCCCTTTGGTGTCCCCTTGGTGTCACCTCAGTGTACCCATGGTGTCCCCGTGGTGTCCCCACGGTGTCTCCTTGGTGTCCCCATGGCTTCCCTGCAGTGTCCCCATGGTGCCCCCACAGTGTCCCTGAGCTGTCCCTGTGGTGTCCCCATGGTGTCCCCATGCTGTCCCCAGGTCCCCAACCCGTCGTTCCCCAATCCCCGTTGGCGGCTGCGGCTGCGGGACCTGGCTGAGCGCATGGTGTCCCCAGGGTGTCCCTGCTGTGTCCCTGGGCTGTCCCAGGGTATCCTGCCAATGTCCCCAGGGTGTCCTGGCAATGTCCCCATGCTGTCCTGGCAATGTCCCTGCATTGTCCCCATGTTGTCCCCAGGTCCCCAAACCGTCCTTCCTGAACCCGCGTCGGCGGCTGCGGCTGCGGGACCTGGCCGAGTGCGTGGTGTCCCCAGGGTGTCCCCAGGGTATCCTGGCAATGTCCCCATGTTGTCCCCACGGTGTCCCCAGGTCCCCAAACCTTCGGTCCCCAATCCCCGTCGGCGGCTGCGGCTGCAGGACCTGGCCGAGCGTGTGGTGTCCCTGCGGTGTCCCCAGGCTGTCCTGGCAATGTCCGCAGGGTGTTCCCATGATGTCCCCACAGTGTCCCCAGGCTGTCACCTCATTGTCCCCAGGTCCCCAACCCATCGTTCCCCAATCCCCGTCGGCGGCTGCGGCTGCAGGACCTGGCCGAGCGCGTGGTGTCCCCAGGCTGTCCCCAGGCTGTCCTGGCAATGTCCCCATGGTGTCCCCATGTTGTCCTGGCAATGTCCCCATGGTGTCCCCTCATTGTCCCCAGGTCCCCAACCCGTCGTTCCCCAATCCTCGTTGGTGGCTGCAGCTGCGGGACCTGGCCGAGTGCGTGGTGTCCCCAGGGTGTCCCTGCTGTGTCCCTGGGCTGTCCCTGGGTATCCTGGCAATGTCCCCAGGGTGTCTCTGGGCTGTCCTGGCAATGTCCCTGCATTGTCCCCTCATTGTCCCCAGGTCCCCAACCCGTCGTTCCCGAACCCCCATCGGCGGCTGCGGCTGCGGGACCTGGCCGAGCGCGTGGTGTCCCTGCAGTGTCCCCAGACTGTCCTGGCAATGTCCCCAAGCTGTCCCTGGGCTGTCCCAGGGTATCCTGGCAATGTCCCCAGGGTGTCCCCAGGGTGTCCCTGGGCTGTCCCTTTGATGTCCCCATGGTGTCCCCATGGTGTCCCCAGGTCCCCAACCCTTCGTTCCCCAATCCCCCCCAGTGGCTGCGGGACCTGGCCGAGCGCGTGGTGTCCCTGCAGTGTCCCAGGCTGTCTTGGCAATGTCCCCACAGTGTCCCCATGGTGTCCCCTCGCTGTCCCCAGGTCCCCAACCCGTCGTTCCCGAACCCCCGCCGGCGGCTGTGGCTGCGGGACCTGGCCGAGCGCGTGGTGTCCCCACGGTGTCCCCAGGCTGTCCTGGCAATTTCCTGGCAATGTCCCCATGGTGTCCCCATGCTGTTCTGGCAATGTCCCCAGGTTGTCACTTCGCTGTCCCCAGGTCCCCAACCCGTCGTTCCCAAACCCCCGCCAGCGGCTGCGGCTGTGGGACCTGGCCGAGCACGTGGTGTCCCCACGGTGTCCCCAGGCTGTCCTGGCAATGTCCCTCCAGTGTCCCTGCAGTGTCACCTCGTCCCCAGGTCCCCAACCTGTCGTTCCCCAATCCCCGTTGGTGGCTGCGGGACCTGGCCGAGCGTGTGGTGTCCCTGCAGTGTCCCCAGGCTCTCCTGGCAATGTCCCTGCGGTGTCCCTGGGCTGTCCCAGGCTGTCCTGGCAATGTCCTCATGATGTCACCCACCTCATTGTCCCCAGGTCCCCAACCCGTCGTTCCCGAACCCCCGCCGGCGGCTGCGGCTGCGGGACCTGGCCGAGCGCGTGGTGTCCCTGCAGTGTCCCCAGGCTGTCCTGGCAATGTCCTGGCAATGTCCCCATGGTGTCCCCATGCTGTTCTGGCAATGTCCCCATGGTGTCCCCTCATTGTCCCCAGGTCCCCAACCCGTCGTTCCCGAACCCCCGCCGGCGGCTGCGGCTGCGGGACCTGGCCGAGCGCGTGGTGTCCCCAGGGTGTCCCTGCAGTGTCCCTGGGCTGTCCCAGGGTATCCTGCCAATGTCCCCTGCAGTGTCCCCTCATTGTCCCCAGGTCCCCAACCCATCGTTCCCGAACCCCCGCCGGCGGCTGCGGCTGCGGGACCTGGCCGAACGCGTGGTGTCCCTGCAGTGTCCCTGGGCTGTCCTGGCAATGTCCTGGCAATGTCCCCATGGTGTCCCCATGCTGTTCTGGCAATGTCCCCAGGTTGTCACTTCGCTGTCCCCAGGTCCCCAACCTGTCGTTCCCGAACCCCCGCCGGCGGCTGCGGGACCTGGCCGAGCGCGTGGCGTCCCCACGGTGTCCCCAGGCTGTCCTGGCAATGTCCTGGCAATGTCCCCATGGTGTCCCCATGCTGTTCTGGCAATGTCCCCAGGTTGTCACTTCGCTGTCCCCAGGTCCCCAACCCGTCGTTCCCCAATCCCCGCCGGCGGCTGCGGCTGCGGGACCTGGTCGAGCGCGTGGTGTCCCCAGGGTGTCCCTGCAGTGTCCCTGGGCTGTCCCAGGGTATCCTGGCAATGTCCCCTGCTGTGTCCCCTCGTTGTGCCCAGGTCCCCAACCCGTCGTTCCCCAATCCCCGCCGGCGGTTGCGGCTGCGGGACCTGGCCGAGCGCGTGTAGTCCCCAGGCTGTCCTGGCAATGTCCCCAGGGTGTCCCCATGCTGTTCTGGCAATGTCCCCATGTTGTCCCCATGATGTCCCCAGGTCCCCAACCCGTCGTTCCCCAATCCCCGCCGGCGGTTGCGGCTGCGGGACCTGGCCGAGCGCGTGGCGGGCGCGGCTCAGAACGAGCAGGAGCTGAACCGGCTGCTCAACGAGGCCCTGCTGGAGCGCGAGAGCATCCAGGCGTGAGTCAGCACCGAATCGCCGGGAATTACCCCCAAAAATTACCAAAATCTCCAGAAAATTGCAAAAAATTCACGAAAATAATAATTAAAAAAAACCCTCCCAAAAATCCTTTGAAAATCCTGAGAAAATCACAAAAATTCCTGAAAAATTCCAAAAATTCCAAAAATTCCTGAAAATTCTCAAAACTTCGCAGAAATTTCTGAAAAGTTTCAAAAAACAAAAAAAATCCCCCCAATTTTGACAGAATTAAAAAAAAAAACCCTCAAAAATTAAAAAAAGCCTGAAAATTTCCACAAATTCTCCCTAAAACTTCCACAAATTCCCAAAAATTCTAAAAATACACTCAAATTTACTGGAAATCCCCAAAAATTCCTGAAAATTCCCACAAAATTCACAAAAATCCTCCCAAAAAATCCAAAAAATACCCCAAAAAATCCCCAAAATTCCCCAAAAATCCTCCCAAAAATCCAATAAATCCCCAAAAAATCACTCCCAAAAATCTGCGAAAATTCTGCAAAAAATCCCCCAAAATCCCCCCCAAAAATCCCCCAAAATTCCCCAAAAAAATTCCCCCAAAAATTCCCAAAAATTCCCCTAAAAATCCCCGAAAATCCTCAAAACTTCCCCAAAAAATCCCCAAAAATCCTCTTAAAAAATCCCAAAAAATCCCAAAAAATCCCCAAAAATCCTCTTAAAAATCCCAAAAAATCCCCAAAAATTTCCCAAAAAATCCCAAAAAAATCCCCAAAAAATCCGCAAAAATTCCTCAAAAATCGCCAAAATTTCCCCAAAAATCCTCAAAAATTCCCCCCAAAATTCCCAAAAATTCCCCAAAATCCCAAAATCTGACGTCCCCCAGCCTGAAGGGCAAGAGAACGTTCCGCCTGTCCCTGCGCTTCACTGACCCCGAGATGGAGACGCGCTACTCGGTGGAGTAAAAAAATCCCACAAAAATCCCAAAAAATCCTCAAAAATTCCCCGAAAAATCCTCAAAAAATCCCCCAAAATTCCCCAAAAATTCCCCAAAAAATCTCCCAAAAATCCCCAAAAAAATCCTCAAAAAATCCCCAAAAAATCCTAAAAAAATCCCCAAAAATCCACAAAAATTCCCAAAAAATTTCCAAAAAAATTGCAACAATTCCCCCAAAAATTCCCAAAAATCCCCCCAAAAAATCCCCCCAAACCTGGCGTCCCCCAGCCTGAAGGGCAAGAGCACGTTCCGCCTGTCCCTGCGCTTCACCGACGCCGAGATGGAGACGCGCTACTCGGTGGAGAAGGAGAAGCAGAGCGGCGCCGCCTTCAGCTGCTCCTGCCAAAATTCCCCAAAAATCCCCAAAACTGCCCCAAAAATTCCCCAAAAAATCCTCAAAAATTCCTCAAAAAATCCTCAAAAATTCCCCCAAAAATCCTCAAAAAACCCCCCAAAAATCCCCAAAAAATCCCCAAAAATTCCCCTAAAAATCCCAAAAAATCCTCAAAAATTCCCCAAAAAATCCCTGAAAATCCTCAAAAATTCCCCATAAAATCCCCGAAAATCCTCAAAAATTCTCCCAAAAAATCCCATAAACTCCAAAAATCCTGCCAAAAATCCCCCAAAAATTCCCAAAAAAATCCCCCCAAAATCCCCAAAATTCTCAAAAAATCCCTCCCAAAAATCTGCAAAACTTCTGCAAAAATCCCCAAAAATCCCCCAAAAAATCCCCAATAATTCCCCAAATAATCCCCAAAAATTCCCCAAAAATTCCCCCAAAAATCCCCAAAAATCCTCAAAAAATCCCCAAAAAATCCCCAAAAAATCCCCCAAAATCCGCAAAAATTCCCAAAAAAATTCCCCAAAAAATTGCAAAAATTCCCCCAAAAATTCCCAAAAATCCCCCCAAAATATCCCCCAAAACCTGGCGTCCCCCAGCCTGAAGGGCAAGAGCACGTTCCGCCTGTCCCTGCGCTTCACCGACCCCGAGATGGAGACGCGCTACTCGGTGGAGGAGGAGAAGCAGAGCGGCGCCGCCTTCAGCTGCTCCTGCCAAAATTCCCCAAAAATCCCCAAAACTGCCCCAAAAATTCCCCAAAAAATCCTCAAAAATTCCTCAAAAAATCCTCAAAAAATCCCCCAAAAATCCTCAAAAAACCCCCCAAAAATCCTCCCAAAAAATCCCCAAAATCCCCCAAAAAATCCCCTAAAATCCCCCTAAAAATCCCAAAAAATCCTCAAAAATTTCCCAAAAAATCCCTGAAAATCCTCAAAAATTCCCCAAAAAATCCCTGAAAATCCTCAAAAATTCTCCCAAAAAATCCCATAAACTCCAAAAATCCTCCCAAAAATCCCCCAAAAATTCCCAAAAAAATCCCCCCAAAATCCCCAAAATTCTCAAAAAATCCCTCCCAAAAATCTGCAAAAATTCTGCAAAAATCCCCAAAAATCCCCCAAAAAATCCCCAATAATTCCCCAAATAATCCCCAAAAATTCCCCCCAAAAATCCCCAAAAATCCTCAAAAAATCCCCAAAAAATCCCCAAAAAATCCCCAAAAATCCGCAAAAATTCCCAAAAAATTCCCCAAAAAATTGCAAAAATTCCCCCAAAAATTCCCAAAAATCCCCCCAAAAATCCCCCAAAACCTGGCGTCCCCCAGCCTGAAGGGCAAGAGCACGTTCCGCCTGTCGCTGCGCTTCACCGACCCCGAGATGGAGACGCGCTACTCGGTGGAGAAGGAGAAGCAGAGCGGCGCCGCCTTCAGCTGCTCCTGCGTCGTCCTCGTCTTCACCGCCCTGGTGGAGGCCGTCATCGACCCCTGGTACGGCTGGGGACACCTTGGGGGGACACCCGGGGTGGCACCGGGTTGTCACCTCTGTCCCCTCGGCAGGTTGGTGACCAACTACGTGACGTTCGTGGTGGGCGAGGTGCTGCTGGTGGGGCTCACGCTCTGCTCCTTGGCCGCCGTCTTCCCGAGGGTGAGATGGGGACACGCCTTGGGGACATCGTGGTGGCGTGTCACCACCCCCGGTGACCGCAGTCTGGTGTCACCGCAGGCCTTCCCCAAGAAGCTGGTGGCCTTCTCCACCTGGATCGACCGCACGCGCTGGGCGCGCAACACCTGGGCCATGGCGGCCATCGCCATCGTCACCCGCGGCCGACATCGTGGACATGGTGAGGGGACAACACCCGGGCCATGGTGTCACCTCGGTCACCTCGTGTCCCCAGCTGGGGTGGCGTGGAGGACACAGGGTGGTGGTCAATGGGGCACCAAGGGGTGGTGGTTGTGAGGAGAAACCA
>JANCRA010000402.1:0-46407 GCA_024362935.1 Setophaga petechia
ATTAAGGTGGCTGACTCAGACAAAGCATCAACAGCACTGGGGCAGCCACAGAGCCCCCACTGCCCATCCCTGCAGGGACAGGGACAGGGACAGGAACAGGGACAGGGGCAGGGACAGGGACAGGGACAGGGACAGGAACAGGGACAGCTCCCACTGCCCATCCCTGCAGGGACAGGGACAGGGACAGGGACAGGGACAGGGGCAGGGGCAGGGACAGGGGCAGGGGCAGGGACAGGGACAGCTCCCAGTGTCCATCCCTGCAGGGACAGGGACAGGGACAGGGACAGGGACAGGGGCAGGGGCAGGGGCAGGGACAGGGACAGGGACAGGGACAGCTCCCACTGCCCATCCCTGCAGGGACAGGGACAGGGACAGGAACAGGGACAGGAACAGGGGCAGGGACAGCTCCCAGTGTCCATCCCTGCAGGGACAGGGACAGGGACAGGGACAGGGACAGGGACAGGGACAGGGACAGGGACAGGGACAGGGACAGCTCCCAGTGTCCATCCCTGCAGGGACAGGGACAGGGACAGGGACAGGGACAGGGACAGGGACAGCTCCCACTGCCCATCCCTGCAGGGACAGGGACAGGAACAGGGACAGGAACAGGAACAGGGACAGCTCCCAGTGTCCATCCCTGCAGGGACAGGGACAGGGACAGGGACAGGGACAGCTCCCACTGCCCATCCCTGCAGGGACAGGGACAGGAACAGGAACAGGGACAGCTCCCAGTGTCCATCCCTGCAGGGACAGGGACAGCTCCCACTGTTCATTCCTGCAGGGAATGGGACAGGGACAGCTCCCAGTGTCCCATTCCTGCAGGGACAGGGACAGGGACAAGTCAGGGACAGGAACAGGGACAGCTCCCACTGCCCATCCCAGCAGGGACAGGAACAGCTCCCAGTGTCCCATCCCTGCCTTACCTGGGGTGGGGCTTTCTTCAGCAGCACCAGGAGGGCTTGCAAAACCAGGTTGGAGAACCGAGGTCCAATTGGGACATAATCTGAAAGGAAAAATTCATTTTAATATCCATGGAGCAGGTGCACATTTAAGCCACTTCACTGCAGCAGAACCAGTTCAATGCCCCTGAAGTAAATGGTTCCAGATAATCTCCAGTTTGCAATGTTCCAATATTACAAATACATCAATATTTCTGCAGCAGCCAGCACAGCTCTCCCTCCCCCTGACTCACCTAAAAGTCGCTCAATGTCATCCACAACAACACAGCTGAGCTGGGACTTGTAGGCATCATCAAAGATCTGAAAAACAGTGAAATATCTCAGGGTTAAACCCCAGCCACAGGACTGGGACAGCCACAGCTGGGCCTGCTGATGTGGGTTCAGCTGAACACAGCAGCACTGAGAGGAATAATCTGAGAATGAAACAGGTGGGTAATGAGAGATCAGGCTCCCTGCAGGCAGTAAAACACTGCCATCTCCACAAATTCCGTTTATTTATTCATTTACTCCCCTTCCTTGGCAACAAGCAGCTGCCCTGAGGCTCACTGTAAGCCAGGGAGAAACCAGCACCATTCCTGTGTTTTAGGAGCTGGGGCAACACTGATAATGTGACACAGCTGTGAAGCTTTTCTCTCCTCAGGCTATGGGCACTGTGCAGAACAGCCCTGCAGGGAGAAGGGGCTGACCCAGGGCTGGATCTCAGCCCACTCTCCCTCCTGGAGCAGCACAGTGCCCTGCACAGCTCTGGGTGTGAGCAGGAGGCAGCACTAAGGACAGCAGTGGTGCCTCCAGCAAACCCTGATTCCAGTGAATGCAAAGGCTCCTTCTGGAATCCAAGTCACAAACTGGATCTTCACTGCTTCTCCTAAGAACTTTCCTTCCCTTACAAACTCTACAAGCCTGCACCAATGTGGTCAGAGTAACATTCAGTTCACATTCAGTACCATTTCCAGGAAATGAAGATGTTCCACTCACTCCCATTCCCTGGGTGCCCAGGTTGTTAAACCTCATGTTTAAATAAAATCCCCACCCCAGAAAGGGTCCCAGTCCCACTCAGGCAGGATCTGCCCTCCCCAGGTGCAGCCCTAAGCCCTTCCTGGCTCCCCCTGCACAGGCAGAGCTCCAGCCCTGCTCACCCCAGACCTGTTCTGCTGCAGTTTGAGATCCAGTTTGAGATCCAGTTTGAGATCCATCCAGGATCCCACACCAGAGCTGAAAATTGAAACCTTCCCTGAGACACTCAGTGCCACACAAACACTGGGACAGGAGTCTGGTATGACAGGGCATGAAGGAATGGATTCAAACTGCCAGAGGGCAGGGTTAGGTGGGAAATTGGGATGGAATTGTTCCCTGTGAGGGTGGGCAGGCCCTGGCACAGGGTGCCCAGAGCAGCTGGGGCTGCCCCTGGATCCCTGGCAGTGCCCAAGGCCAGGCTGGGCAGGGTTTGGAGCAGCCTGGGACAGTGGGAGGTGTCCCTGCCATGGCAGGGGTGGCACTGGATGGGCTTTGAGGTCCCTCCAAACCAATCCACTCTACAATTCTGTGACACATTCAATTTTATAAATAAATATATGCAGGATTTCCAGACCTAGAGAGAGCAGAAAACACCATCCCAAGGATAATTCACCTTTCCCTGCAGGAGAGAACCCAGAACTGGGCTGGCACCAGGCACAGGGGGTGACACACACGTACCTTCTTCATGGCCTGGCACTTGGCTGTTTCAGAAAACCCAATCATCTTATCAGGAGAACAGATCTTGATAAAGGGGAAGTTGGATTCCTCTGCTATCTTTGCTGCTAAAGCAGTCTTCCCACTGTGGGGAGGGCCTGGAGCAAAGGACAAACAAGGAATAAACAAGGGAGAAAACAGCTCTGACAATGCTCAGTGTGAATGATACCAAGGGTATGTTTAGAATTCCATCCAGAGGCATCTGCAGTGTGCAGTGAATGTTTGTGCTGCCTGCAGAAGGAACACATTAACTCCTGCTGCAACCCAATCCTCCACATGAAGGCAATTAATGGAACTGCTTGAGTATATGCAGAATGATTTACCACAACACAAAATAGGCATTGCACTTTCTGTAGGAGCAGCCATGGCAGCAAAATGTGTTTAGGATAAATTTCTTGAGCTTTTGTCCTGTCTCAGTATGATCTCTGCTGGCACCTTGGCAAACAAGCCAGCAGCAGACACACCAGGGAAACACTGGCAAAGACAATTTGTTATTTGTCTGAATTCACACCAGGATAATTCAGAGACCAAAAACACACCTGAATCCATGCAGCCAACATGAACCAGTTGGGAGGGACAGAAGAAATTGCTGGGCACTAACACAAGGAATTACTCAGGGTTAACTCCAAAGCTACAGACCACAAGCAACAGTGGTAATTCATCTTTTTGTGCTTTAGGAAAGGAAAAAGGGAAGAGATAAACAACAAATTCTATTCCAATATAACAAATTCTCCTCCAAAACCTGTAACACAGATACTGGAACCAGTTTCCAATCCCTGAAAACTCTCCTGAGGCATTAACAGTCTGGATAGAGGGAATCCACCTTTAACTGACAGAAACACCCACATGTGGCTGTTTGAGCTCAGCTAATTGCACTGATGAGCTCTCCAGTGACTTCAAAGAGAATTCAGACAACTGACTCAGCTGGAGACATCTCCACTGTAAACCAGCCAAATGCAGGTTCTTCACTGGCTACATTCTGGTTTTTCACTGGGTACATTTGGGTTATTCAGTGGGTACATTTGGGTTTTTCACTGGGTACATTTGGGTTATTCAGTGGGTACCTTTGGGTTATTCACTGGGTACATTTTGCTTCTTCACTGAGTACATTTTGGTTATTTAGTGGGCACATTTGGGTTATTTAGTGGGACATTTTGGTTATTCACTGGGTATATTTTGATTATTTACTGGGTACATTTTGGTTGTTTACTGGGCACATTTGGTTACTCACTGGGTAAATTTTGGTTATCCAGTGGGACTTTTTGGTTCTTCACTGGGCACATTTTGGCTATTTAGTGGGCACATTTTGGTTATTCACTGGGAACATTTTGGTTATTTAGTGGGCACATTTTGGTTATTCACTGGGCACATTTTGGTTATTTACTGGGTACATTTTGATTATTTACTGGACACATTTTGGTTCTTCCCTGGGTACATTTGGGTTATTCACTGGGTACATTTTGGTTACTCGCTGGGCACATCTGGGTTATCCAGTGGGCACATTTTGGCTATTCACTGGGCACATTTTGGTTATTCACTGGGCACAATTGGGTTATTCACTGGGTACATTTTGGTTATTCACTGGGTATATTTTGATTATTTACTGGACACATTTTGGTTATTCACTGGGTATATTTTGATTATTTACTGGGTACATTTTGGTTATTCACTGGGCACATCTGGGTTATTCACTGGGCACATTTTGGTTATTCACTGGGTACATTTTGATTATTTACTGGGCACATTTTGGTTATTCACTGGGCACATTTTGGTTATTTACTGGGCACATTTTGGTTATTCACTGGGCACATTTTGGTTATTCACTGGGTACATTTTGATTATTTACTGGGTACATTTTGGTTATTCACTGGGCACATTCCCCTCTCCTGTTCCAAGCACAGGATCCCTTTGGCTGAGCATTTTAAACACCCAAACCAGTTTCACCCAAGCAAACTGAAAGCACCCAGTTCCATTTCTCCCTGGGGTGTTTCCTGCAGGTGCAGGGTGTCAGAGGGGAGCAGCAGCAGTCTCCAGAGGATTCCCAGGTGTTTTTCCCAGGTGTTTTTCCCAGGTGTTTCCCAGCTGTACCTTCCAGCAGGACGCTGACCAGGGGAGTGCGGTCGCTGTTCTTGGTCTGCTGCACCAGCAGCTCCCCATCATCCAGCACCCTGGTCACTGGGTCCCCCCACTTGATGATGCCATTCATGATGTAGCTGGCATAGTCCTCCTGGTTGGTTCCAAATGCCTGTAGAAGACAAAGAACACTGCTTTTACCAAAGAATTTTTCATCCCGTTGATAAACCATGAAATAATTAAACAAAAATGACCAGGAGCAAGGCCCTGGGAGATGCTGAAGGGAGGCAGTCACAGCCCCTGGTGACTCACAGCATTCCAGCTCAGAGGGCTGAACACAGGTGGAGAGCAGGCATGTTCAGAATCATCTTTTCACAGGCCCTCACAAGCAGTGCCAGTCAGTGCAAGCTGCCAGTGGGATCTCACTCCACACTGTGTGGAGAATGCTCAGAAATGAGGCTTAAACCTCCTCCTACAGCCCAGGGTAAAGCTGTCATTGCAGCTCCAAGAACCTCACCCCAGCTGATGGTCAGGTCAGACCCCATCCCTGCCTCCACCTGTCTCAATTCTCTCTCCCAGAGGACCCCCAAAATTCCCTGGCTCCCTGTGCACTGACATCCTGCAGGTCTCCACTGGTGACCTTTGTCTTTATGCCCCAGGAACTGAAGTGGCCTAAAAGGGAAAGCTGTGCCAAGGAGAAGCAACCCCAGCTGTTCTTTATCTGTTCTGGTTCTCTTTAAGACTCTCTGGGCAGCAACAGAGAGCTCAGAGCTCCTCACCTTCCCAACACAGGACATGCCAGCCCAGGGGTCACCCCTGTGTGCCCCCAAAGGAAGTGTCCCTCCCCTCTGACTGCCCTGGTGGCTGTTCCTGCAGCCCCACAGCCCCACTCACTGGTTTGATGTCGTTCTCCAAGGATGCAAAGAAGTCTCCTCTGGTCACTCGCAGGCTCTCTGCCTTCTCCATGTCCACCTCCACTTTGTTGCTGGCCTAGAAAGGCAGGAAAGGCCACACTGAGGTGCAGCAGCACCATCCAGCTCCCCTCAGCTGTCGCAGACATCCCTTGTGAAAAATCCTTTCTGTAGGATTTTTGCTGCTGGAGCTGAGAAGCTCAGTAACAAATGTAAACAATTATTATCTGCTGCTGTGGAATGCAACAGGTCCACCTGGGATTGGTCCCCTGTAGATGTTTGGATTTGCTGACCACTCATGGTGGAGCTGCTCTCACTCTCTGCAGAGACACAGACCTTTGTTATTCATTCTTTCTATTCTGTTCTTAGCTTAGCCAGCTTCTGAAGAAGCTCCTTTCCTTTCTATCTCTATGTAGTATAGTTATAATGTTATATATATATAATAATATAATAAATCAAGCCTTCTGATCATGGAATCAAGATCCTGACTCTTCCATCCTCTACAAACCCCTGTGACCACTGTCACACTCAGCCTCCCTCCACATCCTCTGTGTGCTCAATAATAAAAATCCTTCCATGGGGGCATTTGCTGGGTACCCCTGGAGCCACATCCCAGCCCCACAGAGCACTCAGGGCAGCTGTCCCACCCCACTGTGTCACCAGGATATTTTCTGAAAAATCCCTTCACCAGGATTTTTCTCCTGAGAAGCTGAGAAACCTCAGAAAATAAATGTAAATAATAATGATCTGATTGTTTGGAATGTGGTTTGGAGGTCGTTTACCAACAGGTTCATCTTTGATTGGTCTCACGTGAATTGTTTTTAATTAATGACCAATCCCAGTCCAGCTGTGTCACTCTGGTCAGTCACAGGTTTTTATTATTCATTCCTGTCTAGCCTTCTGATGTCTCTTTTCTCTTTATTTACTATAGTTTTAGTCTATCATTTTCATATAATATAATTTCATATAATATAATATGATTTCAAATAATATAATATAATTTAATATAATAGAATTTCATATAATTCAATATAATTTAATATATTTTCATATAATTTCATATAATATAATATGAGATAATAAAAGGAGATATGATATGATATGATATGATATGATATGATATGATATGATATGATATGATATGATAAATATAAGACAATTTCATATAATATAATTTCATATCATATCAGCCTTCTGAGAACTTGGAGTCAATTCTCATCTCTCCTCTCATCCTGGGGACCCTCACAAGCACCCCTGGCTGATGCTGAAGGCCAGAGGAGCTCTGTGACCCCCATTTCACAGAAGCCACCCCAGCCAAGAACAGGGCTGAGCTCTGGCCCATCCTTGCTGTGCTGCAGAGCAGGAGCCACTGAGGCTGTGTAAACTCCCAGAACTTACTGGGAATCCACAGGTACCCTTTGGAGCTGGGAACTAAGACAAATAAATTACATTTAACCTTTAAATATTTGTCTCAGACGTTCCCCTCCAACAGGGACCTGCAAGAACAGAGTGCAGCAGAGCATGGGAAGGAAAAATTATAAAAATAATGACATGGGGCTTGTCTAGAGGAGCAGCAAATGCAGCCCCTACACAGCAAGCACAGGAGCCCAGCCTGGGCAATCCTGGTATGGCTGAAATCAGAGAGTCCCTGCTCCCAAAAACACCCAGCAAGCACAAACACACAGCCAAACAAACTGAGGGCATCTTTAGGACAGGTGATCACTTTTCTGCTTTGCAGAGGGAGATGAAGTACCTGAAACACTCCATAAATTCCTGAAGTTGTGTGTACACCCAAAACCAGGGGGGGTCTTACCTCCCCAGCCTTTCATGAGCTCAGGTTTTAATTTTTCACACACACACTTTGAGAGATAATCACAAGAGTTTAAATGATTCAGAAGACAATGCCCCTTCATTTTCCTTCATTTGTGCTCTTGCTTCTCACAGGTGCTTCTGAAAACTAGGTCAGGCCTGTGATGTATATTTTAAGTTTTCAGTACTTGCAGGAAAGAATAAAGTATTTTACTGCTTCATTTAGCTAAAAGCAATTTCAGAATAAAGAATATTACCCAAAATTACCATGTCAAAGTGTCTGAAAAGCAAAACAACACGAGGCCACTTGCCATGTGGAAAACAAATCCATCCATCACTGAGATGTGGATCACAAAGCCCCCAGAGGAGGGGACTGCTCTTTCACATTTGCACATTGCCATCTCCCCTTTTCCCACATGGGTTCTGGGCACAACTGGGAATAGATCAAAACACCAAAGCTCCCCAAACTCACCCTAAAACCCAAGCACTGAGAAAACATCCACTATAAGCAAAATTAATTATTTAAGGAAAATGTTTTGCCTGCAAAGGGAAGAATCCATAAGTGATGTGGTTTGGGGGTTTTTTTGAGACAAATGAGAAAGTGATGATGTTTGTGGTTTTCTGCTATATGAAACAATAACTTGTAACTTGTCAAGTATTATGGTTATACAAGACTAATTAGCAGGAAGAGTAATTTTTCCTTTAGAAAGAGCACTCCCAGGAGACACAAATGTCTAAGCAGCAAATGATTTCTCACTTCAATGAAAGTGTCATTTGCTCTCCTCACATTTGGGGCTGAGCAGGTTCTTGCAGTCCCTGTGCTGTGGGATTGATGTCCTGGGCTTCTCCTGCAGGAGCTGCCCCCAGTCCTGGCCAGGGGAGCAGGGGCTGTGCCTCAGGCTCCTTCCTCAGCACCTCATCAGCTCATATTTCAACAGCCCTGAACACTGAGCTCTGCATCTGCCCTCCAGCCCTGACATCCCATGGCCCTGAGCTCCCTGCTCAGCCAGAGGGATGGGAGGGCAGGGAGGGAACTGAGGGACTTGGGAAGGCTGCATGGAGCAGAGGATGTGGGGTGGTCACTGTGCCAGCCCTCATCTACAGTGGAAGGTTTTGTACAAAACCCTCTGAATTTGGATTTGGAGCAGAGGATGTGGGGTGATCACCATGCCAGCCCTCATGTGCAGTGGAAGGTTTTGTACAAAACCCTCTGAATTTGGATTTGGAGCAGAGGATGTGGGGTGATCACTGTGCCAGCCCTCATCTGCAGTGGAAGGTTTTGTACAAAACCCTCTGAATTTGGATTTGGAGCAGAGGATGTGGGGTGATCACTGTGCCAGCCCTCATCTGCAGTGGAAGGTTTTGAACAAAACCCTCTGAATTTGGATTTGGAGCAGAGGATGTGGGGTGATCACCGTGCCAGCCCTCATCTGCAGTGGAAGGTTTTGAACAAAACTCTCTGAATTTGGATTTGGAGCAGAGGTTCCTTCCATGGCTGCAACACTTCACACAAAGCATTTCTCCTCTGCCCTTCTGGTTCTTGCATGAGGAAACAGTGAGGAGCCATCCCCATTCCCTGCTCCCAGCACACTCTCCATGACCCTTCTCCATCCTTTTTCAGGCTGAGGAATCCCAATTTAACCATTTTTCCAAAGAAAACCCTCCTGCACCTCTGACCCCCTGCTGCCATTCCACACCCTGGTTCCAGCACGATCCAAGCACACCAGGGATTTTATCACAGCCCCACTTTTGCTCTTTTCCTCTCCTGGTAAATTCTAACCTTGCTATTTTGCTATTTTTCACTGACAAGGACTGAGCTGGGATTTCCAGACCATTCCAGCTCCAAGAACTTCACCCCAGCTGATGGTCAGGTCAGTTCCTATCCCTTGACCTGTCTGAATTCTCTCCACCAGAGGACACCCAAAATTCACTGACATCCTTCCAAATGCCCCCTGCACACCTCCACCTTTGTCTTTATGCCCCCAAACCAGCTCTGAGGCTGTAACCTCCCCCTCCTTACAGAACATTTACCATCACATTGAGCTGCTCAGGCTCCAGCACAGCCTCCCTAGAAGTGGCTGTTCTAATTCCCACCTCATCTCCTGGGCCCAATGCTCAAACTGTGCACAAGACTTTCAGTTTTTAGCAAAACATCCTCAAAAGCCACCCCTTCCACCCCAGCAAACTGTGCAAGAGGCACCTGGAGGGCAGGAGAGGGAAGAGGGAATTCAGAATGAAAGAAAAGCACAGGGAAAAGGTGAATTTCATCCCCTAAGGAGCATTGATATGCCCCTTTCCAGTTGGAGGTAAACATTTAGTATTCCAAACATAATTATTTTCCCTTTTTTGCCCCAGTAGGAGATGACAGGACTGACCTTAATGTGTCTGTTCATGGCAGTGGACTGAGCAGCTCGAACCAAACCTTCCAGCTCAGCACCACTGAAGTTTTTGGTCTCCACTGCCAGCTCTGCAATGTCCACATCCTCAGCCAGCAGCTGGTGCTCCCTCATCCTCACTGTGTGGATGTGCAGGATCTGGAATCTGCCCTTCTCATCTGGCAGGCCTGGGATGGGGCAGAAAACACACAAACCCCTGAGCACAGCACTGCAAATGGGATGGGGGAGAAAACACACAAACCCCTGAGCAGAGCACTGCAAATGGGATGGGGCAGAAAACACACAAACCCCTGAGCACAGCACTGCAAATGGGATGGGGCAGAAAACACACAAACCCCTGAGCACAGCACTGCAAATGGGATGGGGCAGAAAACACACAAACCCCTGAGCACAGCACTGCAAATGGGATGGGGCAGAAAACACACAAACCTCTGAGCACAGAACTGCAAACCCCACTGCCCTCCCCTCAGTGTTGTCACTGTCACATTTTCTGAAAAATCCCTTTGCCAGGATTTCTCTCCTGGGAAGGTGAGAAGCCTCAGGGAAAAATGAAAACAATATTATCTGATTGATTCTCCTGAGTTTTGCTGCTTTGGAATGTGTTTGGAGATTGTTTACCAACTGATCATTGTTTCAATGAATGATACTAAAAGTGGGCCAAGAGCTTGGTTTGCCATTTCATCTGGGAACTGGAAAGGGACCTATGTAACTGTGCACACCCAGTGCACAGTTGGTTGCATGTGAGTTGTTTCCAACTGAAAACAATTGTTGGTTGCATGTGAATTGGTTTAATGTGAATTGTTTTAATTTAATGACCAAACACAGCCCAGCTGTGTTGAGGCTCTGAAGAGAGTCATAAGTTTTTCATTATTATCTTGTTAAGCCTTCTGTAAGTACCCTCTCTTTATTCTTTATATAGTTTAGTGTAGTATTCTTCAATATAATATCATAAAATAATAAATTAGCCTTCTAAGAACATGGGAGTCAGATTCATCATTTCCTTCCCTCATCTGGGAACCCCAAAAATCCCACACAGTGTCCCCTCCTCAGCAGGAGCAGCTTCACTCACAACCTTCACTGACCAAATTCTGACCTCAAATGCAAAGTCAGTGATTTGTTCTCATGAATCTAAGATGATCTGGGCTTATTTCCTTAATAATGCCTGCAAGATCATATATTCCAGATTTACCCTGCACTAGGTGTGCACAGTTACAAAGCTCCCTTTCTAGTTACAGCTGCTTTTCCAATTGCTTTTCCAGTTGCCAGATGAAATGGCAAACCAAGCTCTTGGCCCACTTTAGTTTCCCCAGTGCTCTTGCCTGTCCTTCCTGCAATTTCCCCCCAGGAATGACCTGTACCATTATCTGCCTCCTTTCCTTCACACAAATATTCAGGGTCCTGCCTGCCCACTCAGCTGGGCAGGAACTCAGATCAGGTTTATCAGTAGGGAAGTGCAAAGTGGTGCTTTATTGGTTTGATTTAATTGATGTTCTGGAGGGAGCTGCAGGAACTCCAGCACCTGAGCCATGCTGGGGATTGCTCACATTGGGATCTGTATTTGCTTTGGTGAATTGGTCTGATTTAATTGATGTTCTGGAGGGAGCTGCAGGAATTCCAGCACCTGAGCCATGCTGGGATTGCTCACATTGGGATCTGCATTTGCTTTGGTGAATTGGTCTGATTTAATTGATGTTCTGGAGGGAGCTGCAGGAATTCCAGCACCTGAGCCATGCTGGGATTGCTCACATTGGGATCTGCATTTGCTTTGGTGAATTGGTCTGATTTAATTGATGTTCTGGAGGGAGCTGCAGGAACTCCAGCACCTGAGCCATGCTGGGATTGCTCACATTGGGATCTGTATTTGCTTTGCTGCTGTAGGTCCATGGAGCTGAGGAGCTGGGCTCTGCAGTGTGCTTACCAATCTCCATCTTCACCTCCAGCCTCCCTGGCCTCAGCAGGGCCTCATCAATCAGGTCAGGTCTGTTGGTCATCCCTGGAGTTAAAGTTAAAACAAAACAGTTATCTGAGCTGCCTGAGTGGGATTCCAGCCCCTGGTACAGCCCACAGAGCTAGGGAGACACTCAGAGAGTCCCAAGAAAATAGAGATAAGAGGCATTCATCTTCTGGAGCTGGGAAATGCTCAGGGAGAGTCAGGGCAACAGGGACCAAACCTGTTCCTGTGGCTCTGCCTGCCTGTCCTTGGGCTCCTGCAGCAGGACAAGCACAGCAGGAGCAGCCCCACTCCCCACAGGCTGACACATCAATTCCATCAGCCCTTGCAGGTTCCTCTACACCATGAAACCCTCCCTACCAAAAACTAAATCAGGAAATTGCTGAAAGCAGCAATATCTGCCAACCACAGCAGCACCTCCCTTTACACCTGCTCCAAGAGCAGCCATGGCACCTGAGCTGAGCAAACCCCAGCCCTGAGGACAGAGCAAGGCAGCCCCACCTACCAATGACCAGGATGTTGTTGAGCTGCTCCACACCATCGATTTTGGAGAGCAGCTGGTTCACCACGGTGTCGTGCACGCCCGTGCTGCCAGCCATGCTGCCCCTCTGCTTGCAGATGGCATCAATCTCATCAAAAATGATGATGTGCACCCCACTGTTGGCTCCAAGCTGTGGGAGAGAGGACAGGAGTGTCACCAGATTCCAAAATCAACACCAAGCTCAGCCACACAGACACTGTGTTGTATTTGTGAGGACCCTCGTGGCAGGAAGGAGTGATGAATGTGACTCCATGTTCTCAGAAGGATAATTTAATGTTTTATGATACTATATTATATTAAAGAATGCTATACTAAACTGTACTAAAGAATACAGAAAGGATATAGACAGAAGGCTAAAAAGATAATAACCAAAACTTGTGACTCTCTCCTGAGTCCCTGACTGGCAAAAGAGTCAAAACAACTCACAGCAGAATGCAATGAAACAATCACCTGTGGGTAAACAATCTCCAAACACATTCCACATGAGCACAACACAGGAGAAGCAAATGAGATAATTATTATTTTCCTTTTTCTCTGAGGCTTCTCAGCTTCCCAGGAGATACATCCTGGGTGAAGGGATTTTTCAGAAAATGTGAATGTGACAGACACAGCACTGAGAGGCCCTGTGTGCTCAGTATCACACCTGTGTGAACATCCTGCCCATCTCAGATCAGGGAGCTCAGGGGGCTCTGCCCAAACTCAGAGCTTTGCAGCTGCACAGGTTTTAAGGAAGAGCACAAGGCTGAGCCAGCCAAGCAAAGGCCAAAGCTCAAAGGGCCCCAGCACTCAGCAGCTGGGAAAGGGACAGGCACCAGGGACAGGGAACAAGGCCTGTCTGTGGAGGAAGGGATGCACCAGGGGAAAACACCCCAGGCTGGACTGAGCTTGGCAAATACCCAGCTTGCCAGAGCAGCTTTGCTGATTATGTTTTTAAGGAGCCCAGTCAGCCCCAGCACTGCCATTTCCAGGTTCACTCAGGGGTGAGGCAGTTGCAGCTGCTAAGAGAACAGGATACTTTTTGTGGCTGCATTATGAAGCTTTTCCCCTTCAAATTCCACCTCTAAAACATCTTTTGTGGCCAGGGCAGACCACGTTATCACTGGTGCATGTGCTGGCCCTGGCAATCTGCCCCAGACACAGGCAGCACAATGCCAACCTTTGGGAGACCTTTTCAAGCTCCCAGCTGTCATCAGGCCCAGCCCCTGCAGCCAATATTGAGTGGATTTTAACAGGTGTGTTGTCGGGACCCAGCACATCCCTCTGGCTGTCCTGAGCAGCCCAGACCCTTGCCAGGGGGCTCAGAGACCCTGGCACAGAGCCCAAAATGCCTCTGTGAGTTTGATTATGGCCCGTGGAGCAAATACCAACCTTCTATGAAGATCAGCAAGCCACAAGAGTTTAAGTAGAATATTAGTGAAATTATCACAGGGTGAATTATGTATTTTAGGATTACTGTACAGGGGGGTTATGGAGACAAGATGGAGGAATCGGGGCGTGCCTCGTGCTTCTTCTTTCTTCTTCTTGTCTTCCATCTTCCATAGTGATGCTGGCACTTAGGGATTGGTTTGTGGTGAAGGTGCACTTGTCAATAAGGGTGAAAGGTATTGGGAATAAAAAGTAAATATGATATATGGAGTTTTTGTTATAAAAGGACGCGACCGCCCCGTGGGTGGGCAGAGTGCCTGTGGCTGCCCTGCTGAGCAGATCTCTGCTGGGCAGAAAGAAATTTTTTTAGATAAGAATTAATAAATAACCTTGAGAGATGAAGAGCTCTGACTCCTCCTTTAAGTGCCGGGCTGGGAAAAGAGAATTTGGAACTTTTCTCGGAGTCACTCTGACAAACCAATGATTTCGACAGTGTGTTATTGCCAAGGCAAAGCAGCTCCCAGAGATGCTGCAGCCACCAGGACACTGCTGATGTGGGTCTGTGCTACCACACAGAGCTGACTGACTGACTAATAAACCTCCTGCTGAAGAAATGAAATTATTTCAAGTCACCACCAAAATCTGAGTCTTGTAAGCTGAGTAAAATTAAGGGATTATTTGCTAATGACTTCTAAAAAGACTTCCCTCTATTTAACTGTGACTAGCCTGACATTTGATTTTCTTTATCAGAAAAATCTATCAAGATCAAGTGATCCACAGCAGAGGAAAAATTACCACAGCACACATGAAAGAAATACTTACACCATGAAAGTAAAGATTGGGGTTTTGAAAGCCAGCTAAAGCAATGGATAAAAAACATCACTGGAAAAAAACAGAATCTTTATCTTCCCTTCCAGTTTCAAAGATCTCTAGTTTCAAGTCATTATTCTCATTGGAAAAAACCAGAATCTTTATCTTCCCTTCCAGTTTCAAAGATCTCTAGTTTCAAGACATTATTCTCATCCATGAAAAAAATTAACCATGTATTGATTATAGTAATTGCTGTAGCATACCAATATGCCTGCAACCTAAAAACCTTAAAGCTTATGTGCCAGCTTAATTTAATCAGAAAAATCCAAACAGATTCAATTATCTTTCCCACAAAAAAAAGAAAAAGAAAAAAGAGAAAAAAGACTAAAAACATAGGAAAATTTGCACAATCTGAGTTTTAGGGAGCCCAGCTGCCTTTTCCAGCTTCCAAGGCTGTTTTTACAGCTGACATTGAGTGAGCCTGCACAGTACCAACAATCCACAACCCTATTATATTATATTATATTATATTATATTATATTATATTATATTATATTATATTATATTATATTATATTATTATACTACATTATATTACATTATATTACATATTATATTATATTATATTACATTACATATTACATTACATTATATCATGTCATGTCATATCCTATATTATGTGATATAGTATGTTATGATATATAATATAGTATGGTATATTATGGTATAACAATATAGTATCCTATAGTACAATATGGTATAATATAGTATGATATAGTATAGTATAATGTAATATAGTGTAATATAATATAGTATAATGTAATGTAATGTAATATAGTATAATGTAATGGAATATAATGGAATATAATATAATGGAATATAATATAATATAATGGAATGGAATGGAATATAATATAATGGAATATAATGTAATGTAATGTAATGTAATATAATATAATATAATATAATATAATATAATATAATATAATATAATATAGTATAATATAATGGAATATAATATAATATAATATAATATAATATAATATAAATATAATATAATATAGTATAATATAATGGAATATAATATAATATAATATAATATAATATAATATAATATAATATAATATAATATAATATAATATAATATAATATAATATAAATATAATATAAATATAATATAGTATAATGGAATGGAATGGAATGGAATGGAATAGAATAGAATAGAATAGAATAGAATAGAATAGAATAGAATAGAATAGAATATAGCAGCCTTCTGAGACCATGGAGTCAGATTCCTCTTTTCCCTCCTCCTGAGAACCCTCACAAAGACCACGCTGCTCTCACTCCCACCACCTGCACTCCTGTGTGTCCTTACCCTCCTCTGCTCCTCCTCTGCATCAGCAAACAGCTTCCTGATGTTGGCCTCAGACTCCCCCACGTACTTGTTGAGGATCTCGGGCCCGTTGACCACCTTGGGCTCCCTGGCATTGAGCATCTTCCCGATCTGCCGCGCCATCAGCGTCTTCCCGCAGCCCGGGGGGCCGTACAGCAGGATGCCCTTGACGTGCTTGCAGCCTGCAGGGACAGGGAAGGGAGCATGGAGAAGGCTGAGCCAGAACAGAGACCAGAGGAGCTGAAGAATAAAGGAGTGTGTTGGGAAGTGCAGATGGAAATGGCTTTATGATTTGCTGTAACATTAAGTCTCTTTGGCATTCTGCTTGGTTCAGCGAGAAGGTTGCATCTGGTTGTCTCCATTGTTGTAACAATGTTTTTGAGACTGATGCGTTAATAAAACCTCTCAGATGCTGACAAGGAGTGCTCCATCCCGTTCGTGACGAGGGCAGTGGCACCTCATGTTGGGGCTATGAAGTAGACTAGAATAAAGAAGAAATAAATCGCCGGATCTCTGCCCTCGCAATAAACTATGTACAATCACGAACAGGACGGAGCACTCCTTGTCAGCATCTGAGAGGTTTTATTAATGCATCAGTCTCAACAACACTGTTACAACAATGGAGACAAAACAGATGCAACCTTCTCGCTGAATCAAGCAGAATGCCAAAGAGACTTAACGTTACAGCATATCATAAAGCCATTTCCATCTGCATTTCCACCAATCACATAGAGAACAAGAACATTGACAATAATTCTGTCCAATAATATAAAGCACACGTAGTTTTGCTAAGCGGCCTAGTTTCTGAAACAATAGCTTCTTCATAGAAATCAAAGCACAAAGGTCTATTCAAAACTTCAACCTTCTAAAGATATACATTAAGAAAACTTTTACCACTTAAGGCAGCACCTAACATAGGCCTATTCTTTTCTCAAGCTTTCTCACGTTTGCATTACTAATATTTCTGCTGCTTTTAGCATCTAACTATCTTACTGTCTGAGGCTGATTTCTTAAAACCTTTCTTTCTTAAAACCTTCTGATTTTTAGGATTCCCACAGGAAGGAGCAAAGTTTGGCAAGAAAGTCTCACTGATATGGATGCTCGGCAGAAAGATTTTTGAATGTAGATAGACTATGAAGAAGGAATAGAGATGGAAGCAAGTTTTCATCCAGAAGAAAAGAATTGCTCAGCCAGTCTTACTGGATAACCAGTTAAGAGTTAGTTAGAAGGGGTTTTTATGGCTTAAAGCAAAGGATAAACCCACCTCAAACAAGAAGATGTTTTTATCAAGCACAAAGAGAGCACAGGCAAACAAGCCTGCCCATGGTGCAAGTAGAAAAAAGGTCTCAGAATATTCTACTGCAAGAAAACTGAAAAACAACTTCTAGCTTAAACTGTAACATACTAACTTTGAGTGATTGGAGAATAGTAACATGAATATGGTAATTATAGGCTATAGATAATAGTTAAGGTATAGATTGGTTCTACTGTATGAAGATGCCAAGCAAATAAAAGTATAGAATGCATTTTAACCAAAAGAAAAGTATAAAATGCATTTGTAACCTAAACTAAAGGTCTCCAGGCCTGCCTGCAGCTGGAGCTGACAGCTGTAGGCACAGCTCTATCACCTGAACTGCTGTGACATCTTGGATGTAATAAACTGCATTTTGAATACAATAAACTGCATTTTGAAGAGCCACCTGGAGGCCTCACGAGTGCTTGGGGAATGGTGGAGCTCAAGGGTTTTTTTCCATTTTTTAATGACTACACGAAAACCTGATTTTACTCCATTTTTGTGGATTTACTTCTTTAAAATGTGACTCACACAACAAGAGCCCTGCAGTGCTCAGGGTGCACATTAAAATCCAAATCCACAAAATGCAGCAAACTGATGGCCCCAAGCTCAGACTGAGGGGACCTGAGCTCAGCTCCTGCCAGGCTGAAGGAGCCTGAGCACCCGGAGCTGTGTGGCACCCACAGGATGATTTCCCTCCCGGTGTCTGCCTTGTCTCAGCTCCATGGCAGCCCCACCCATCCCACAGAGCCCTCAGGGCTGTCACACCTCGGGGCAATTCTGCCTGGAAGGGACAAACATTCACCCCTTATTGTCATGGATATATTTTATGAAAAATCCTTTTGTCAGGATCTTTTTTCCTGACAAACTGAGCAGCTTCAGCTTCTCCATGTTTTGCAGCTTTGGAATGTGATTTGGAGAATTGTTTACCCAGCATGTGAATTGTTTTTACTTGGTGAGCAATGACAGCCACCTGTGTCGAGGCTGTGAGCAGTCACAAGATTTTATTATCATTCCTTTCCTTTCAAGCCTTCTGATGAAATCCTCTCTTCTGTTCTTTAGTATAGTTTTAATGTATCATTTTCTTTTTATATAATATATATCATAAAATAATAAATCAGCCTTCTGAAACATGAAGTCAAGATTCTCATCTCTTCCCATGTCAGGGTTGTCTGCAAATTCCACCCTTTATCACTCTGCTGTGATTCCACTTACTCCTGAAGGTTATGGCAATAAAGAATTGATTTCAGTCTGAACAATTGCTCAATATTATTTAATTGCTGTGACCCCACAGGCTCTCCTCCCTCTCTCTGGTTCATTCACTGCAGTGCAGCTCCAGGACAGTGCCTTGAGGAGCAGCTGATCCTCCCAAACCCCAGAGAGCAGCAGTGCTGCACTGCCTAAGCCCAGCAATAAAGCTGAGAGGGAAAATAAATCCTGCTGGGCTTCTCTGCAGATAAAAAATTTACTACAGAAATCCAGAGCTGGGCCTAAGAACTCATGAGTCAGCACTGAGGTATCTGTGAGTCAAAAGCATAAACAACATGAACTGGAGTGAAGACAAATCTCACAGGGGAGGAGTGAGGCCCAGATAAATTAAAAGCTTTTCCTGTCAAACCCCTGTCATGAGGGCACTGTGACCATGGGGGAACAGGATCTGCTCTGCAACCAAACTGCACCAGCCAGGGCACTGCTGACAAAGTGATCCCTGCAGGGAAACCCAGCACAGCAAGGCTCCAGCAGCTCCTGGGCTCCAGCACGAGGCCACCAAAGACATAAAGAGGCCACCAAAGGGCTAAAGTGGCTATCAAAGGGCTAAAGTGGCTATCAAAGGGTTACAGAGGCTATGAAAGGGTTACAGAGGCCACCAAAGAGCTAAAGCAGCCATTAGAGACATAGAGAGGCCACCAAAGAGCTGCAGAGGCCACCAAAGGCATAAAGAGGCCACCAAAGGGTTACAGAGGCTATGAAAGGGTAACAGAGGCCACCAAAGGACATACAAAGACCACCAAAGGGGTGCACAGGCCACCAAAGACATACACAGGCCACCAAAAGGATGCAGAGGCCATCAAAGGTCTACAGAGGCCATCAAAGGGTTACAGAGGCCACCAAGAGGTTGCAGATGCCACCAAAGGCATAAAGAGGCCACCAAAAGGGTGCAGAGGCCACCAAAGACATACACAGGCCACCAAAAGGGTGCAGAGGCCATCAAAGGTCTACAGAGGCCACCAAAGACATGCAGAGGCCATCAAAGGGTTACAGAGGCCACCAAGGGGTTGCAGATGCCACCAAAGGCATTAAGAGGCCACCAAAGGGCTACAGAGGCCACCAAAGACATACAGATGCCACCAAAGGGTTACTGAGGCAACCAAAGGAATATAGAGGCCACAAAAGGCATAAAGAGGCCACCAAAGGGTTACAGAGGCCATCAAAGGGTTACAGAGGACACCAAAGGCATACAGATGCCACCAAAGGGTTACAGAGGCCACCAAAGCATTACAGAGGCCATCAAAGACATACAGATGCCACCAAAGGGCTGTGGCAGGTCAGGGCTCTGCTCCCAGCCCAGCCAGGCAGATCCTTGGTGCTGCAGGGAGTTCCAGGGTGCTCACAATGAACACCAACAGTCCAGGCCTGGTTGGTTCTTCTGGTTTTCTTCTAAGTCCTGTGAGAAGTGTCTGAGGCAGCTGGGGGGGCTGAGGCTGGAGCAAAGGAGGCTCAGGGGGCCCTTGTGGCTCTGCACAGCTCCTGCCAGGAGGGGACAGCCAGGGGGGGCAGGCTGTGCTCCAGGGAACAGGGACAGGACAAGGGGAAATGGCCTGGAGCTGTACCAGGGCAGCTCAGGTGGGACATCAGAGGAATTTCTCCATGGAAAGGGAGGTCAGGCCTTGGAAGAGCTGCCCAGGGAGGTTTGGAGTGCCCATCCCTGGAGGTGCCCCAGGAATCCCTTGCCCAAGGACAAAGAAGGGGTCAGGCACAGCATCTTCCAGGACCACTCCCTGGTCTTGGAAGAACCAGTCCATGGTCTTTTCCAATTTTAATGATTCTGGGTTTCCTGCAGCTCCCAATCTCTCTCTTAGAAGAAGCACAACTGAGTTATCCCCCAGAAGCTTCTCTGCCACAGCCCAAAGAATCTGAACTTGCTGACAAGCACAAACATTTCCCTCTGTGCTGAGCTGCCCTGGCCCCAGCACAGGGCTCAGCTGGAACACCCCACACCCAAAACCTCATCTGCCAGGGGAGAGTGAACACAAAACACAAACCAGCTTGGACTAAAGTGCTCAGAAACCTCCCAGAATGCTCAGAATGTTCACATTCTTCCTGTTGAAGGGAAAAGGAAAGAAATCCTGGAGTACTCTGAGTGGGAAGGGACCCCCAAGGATCATCCAGTGCCAGCCATGCCCAGACACCCCAAAATCCCAGCCTGGGCATCCCTGGAGTGGTGTCCAAAGGCTCCTGGAGCCCTGGGGCTGGGACCATTCCCTGGGGAGCCTGGGCAGTGCCCAGCAAGTCAAGATTAATTCAATAAAAGGAACATAAAATCCAGATCATCACCCTCCCCCTGTGGGTTGGAGCTTTGGGTTTTCCTCTCCCAAAGGTAAAAAATCCAACACTCCACAGCAAAATCATCCCAAATATCCCAAATCCTCTGAAAAACCCAAATAAGGGTGGAAATGGTTAAAAAATCAACTTTATTGAATTTTTAATTCAATAAAATTGAATCAGGTGACAGAACATTCCAGACCCCAAAGCAATTAGTTCCTCTGCAAATAAAACTGCCACAAGCAGCTCCAGCAGACATTTCCCTTTACAGCCAGGTTCACCTGGCTAAAATCAAAGTTTTAAGGACAAGCAGGACTTTATTAAAATTAGACAGGTGATGACAAATCCCAAATGTTACCTCTCAAATCACAGTGGGATCCTCTGCACCACACAGGAATTTTGATTAAGTTTATCTCCCCTCTGCTGATTTCACCCATGTGGCCCAAATGTCAATACTGTTATGAGAATCTTTCTAAACACAAATTACAGCTGTGCAGACATCTCCAAGCAGTTCAGCATTTGATGAGCTCCAAAAAAGGTCATTGCTGTAACCTGAGCCTGAAATTCTGCCATTCAATGACAGCTAGAGGCTGAATAGGGACATTAACAGCAACTCAAATATGGGAAACAAAATATGAGGGAAAATTCATAAAAACTGCTAAAAATGGGAGAGTTACTGGTGCTACCAATGGAAGTCAAACTCTGTTTTGACCCAGAACATCACCTGCCCAAAGACAAGATAAAGTTTATTTGTTCAATTCTCCCTCTTCAATTTATTGGAGAGATCAGAAGAACTGATTTAGTATAAGAGGGATTTTCTCCTTGGGAGTGTAATTCCCCTTTTTAATTAAAATCAAAGCATTCTGGTGGGATTGGATCACTCAGATGCACCACCAGGAACCTGCATGGATGGGAAGGCCCCAGCACAGAAGGGAGATTTTTATCTCTGCACATTCATCTTGGGGCAGGTTACAGGAAGTTCAGGGTTCCCAGGCTTCACCTGCCACACATTTTAGGCAAAATTTCCCTACAAGCAGAGCTGGGTGGAATTTCCCTCTCATGCTGCAAGCCTAGAGTGTCTGATAGCTGGGACAGGGAAAGGGCCACACCTGAGCCAGAAATTTTATTTTCTCAATGGTCAGAGTTTTGATATATCAAATCCTGTGCCAGTGATAAGAGAAGACAAAGTGAAGTTCTCCATGGAGCTTTGGAAAGGGATTCCTCACCACATCCCACTGGCTTCAGGCCACACAGGCAAAATTTCCCTACAAGAAAAGCTGGGTGGAATTTCCTTCTCCTCTCATGCTGTAAGCCCAGAGTGTCTGATAGCTGGGACAGGGAAAGGGCCACACCTGAGCCAGAAATTTTATTTTCTCAGTGGTCAGAATTTTGATTTATCAAATTCTTTGCCACTGGAAAGAGAAGACAAAGTGAAGTTCTCCATGGAGCTTTGGAAAGGGATTCCTCACCACATCCCACTGGCTTCAGGCCACACAGGCAAAATTTCCCTGCAAGCAGAGCTGGGTAGAATTTCCCTCTCATGCTGCAAGCCCAGAGTGTCAGCTTAAAATTCAAAGCTGGGACAGGGAAAGGGCCACACCTGAACCAGAAATTTTATTTTCTCAGTGGTCACAATGTTAATTTATCAAATCCTGTGCCACTGGGAAGAGAAGACAAAGTGGAATTCTCCATAGAGCTTTGGAAAGGGATTCCTCACCACATCCCACTGGCTTCAGGCCACACAGGCAAAATTTCCCTACAAGAAAAGCTGGGTGGAATTTCCTTCTCCTCTCATGCTGCAAGCCCAGAATGTCTGATAGCTGGGACAGGGAAAGGGCCACACCTGAACCAGAAATTTTATTTTCTCAGTGGTCAGAGTTTGCATTTATCAAATCCTGTGCCACTGGGAAGAGAAGACAAAGTGAAGTTCTCCGTGGATCTCTGGAAAGGGATTCCTCACCACATCCCAGTGGCTCTGAGGAGCTCACTGCACACATCTACAGGAGGCAATAATGAGGTTTATGACAAGGGCATTTATCCATTTCAGAGGGAATGTGCTAGAAATGAAAATAAATCAGCATCTCAGAGAACCACCTCCAACAGAATGCCTCAAAACCAGCATCAGGACACTCAGGAAAAGGGATTTTGCTAAGAGTATAAACAAGAAAAACCAAGCACTAAGTAGCAAAGAGTAAATGTCTCTTGAGAGAGCTGCAGAAAGATCCCAAATCCCAGAGGCAGGTTCTGTGGGAAGCTGAGCACAGCCAGGATGCTCAGAGCCCCATCCCAGCTGATGACAGCAGCACAGAGCCCACCAGCATCCCCTGATTCCTGGGATACAGCTGAACACTGCTGCCTTGTGACCACACTGACACACCCCAGGGCATGGGGACACCCAGCTGGGCACAAACTGGGAGTGCCAGACCATGGTGATGCCACCCACCAACACCCACCCCTGCACCCCTGGAGCAGGAGCAAAGCCCTGCCAGAGCCACTGCTGGCTCATGCAGAAATTCCCTGCTGCAGGTTTGGTGTGAGGCCCTTCCCCTCCCTCCATCCCATTCCCACATTCCTGTGCTAAAAGGGAATCATTTCCTTTAGTGACTGTGCAGAATTTGGAAGCCCCATCTCTCACAGCCCTCCCAGGACTGAAGACCTTCAAATCAGCTCAATCTGTGTCCAGAAGCTTTCCTGCCACCCACCCTCTTCCCTCCTCCAAAGTTTTCCAGTTTTACCCATCCAGCAACTCAGCACAAGAACAAATTCCATCAGAATTCTGATTAATTCAGCTCCCTCACTTTCCTCCCCATCCTGGGGGACACCAAAGTCAATCCCTGGATCCAGGTGCCTCCAGGTGAGCAGACAGGTTAAATCCCATTAGGAGAACTTCAGGTGAAATCCCATTAGGAGGAGAAGAGCAGGAAAGCACTGGTCATTCTCCAAAGTTTTCCAGTTGTCCTCATCCAGCAACACAGCACATGAACAAATTACTCAGTAATTCTGATTAATTCAGCTCCCTCACTTTCCTCCCCATCCCTGGGGGACACCAAAGTCAATCTCTGATTTTTAGGAGGAGAGGCAAGAGACACAGGTCAGGGACTTCCTCACTGCTCTCCCTAAAGGAATTCAGTGCCCAGACCCAGCCTGGATCCAGGTGCCTCAAGGTGAGCAGAGAACTTCAGGTGAAATCCCATTAGGAGGAGAAGAGCAGGAAAGCACTGGTCCCTTCTCCAAAGTTTTCCAGTTGTACTCATCCAGCAACCCAACACATGAACAAATTACTCAGTAATTCTGATTAATTCAGCTCCTTCACTTTCCTCCCCATCCCCGGGGGACACCAAAGTCAATCCCTGGATCCAGGTGCCTCAGGGTGAGCAGAGAACTTCAGGTGAAATCCCTTTAGGGAATCACTGGTCCATCCTCAGCAAGAAAGAAGAGTTAACAACAGCAAATGCTGAGTTCAAGCTGTTAAATACTTATTTACAGCAGTGAAGAGCTGACATTTCTGTGACAGCTGATATTAATAAAAGTGACAAATGGGTAGGAACAGGCAACAGAAGCAGAAAAAGAACAAGGGACAGCAGAGCCCACAAGTGTTGGATATTGGCAGATCACTTGGACAGGAACTTCACCCAAGGGAACTCAGAGTGGGTGAAATCATCTCAAAGCCAGTGAGAACCTGAACAGGGTGGGTGAGAAAGCAGGGGGGAGATGGTGAATGTCATCCCTGGGGCTGTAAAGGGAAAGGGGAGAGAACTCTGGGGTTGGACCAAACTGAGAGGTCCCTTTGAACTCTGGGGTTGGACCAAACTGAGAGGTCCCTTTGAACCTTTTCTGACTGTGTTGTACAGAGCTAGCACTAACCTGATGGCTGGAAAATGCTGAGAAAATGGCTTTTTAAGTGGGTAGAAGAAAAGAAGACTACAAGAACTAGCCAGAACAACTTTATTAGGCCAGTCTGAGACAACTTCCCTCTAGGAAAACATGGGGGTCCCCACACAGGGGGTTTGAGGAAACAAAGAAAGCAAGAGAGGGACATTTAGACTTCCCTAAAGATATAAATACGTGTTGAACACCCTCCCAGACATGCAGGAAAAGCACAGAGTGAATGAAGTTAGAGGTGGATGAAAAGCAGATTAAACCCCACAAACTTTAAAGCACAGTGAGAAATGATCCCTCCTGAATTTAGTGGCATGTGGTGCCTGGGAGAGGGAACAGAACAGAATGCTCCAATTAAATCTGCACACTGCAAAGCCAAGAGCTACAAACACACAGACAGGCAGGATGAAACTCATCTGAAATTCATGTAACCTGATGCAGGAGTGTCTAATTGGGGAGGAATAATGAAGTTCATGATGCAAAACAACAAAAAATCATCCCAGTGAGGATTCTGCCCAGCCCAGAGGGGCACAGCCAGAACCTGCTGATCCACAATGGATCCATGGTTTGGGTTGGGCACCACAGTCCTGAGCAGGGAAGGGAGCAGAAATAATGATGGGTGATGTAGAAATGATAGAAATGCCTCAGAATCCCAGAGCTGCCCTGGAGAATGCTGCAGAGACAGGAGCAGGCTGGATGCAAAGGCTGAGAGCAGCAGGGCCTGGCATTGCCAGCACCCAGCTGAGGTTAAACATCCCTGACTCTGATTCTTCATTAAAGTTTCCCTATTTTCAGAATAGCTGGGTGAGAACCTTTCCATCATTATTCTTCTCTTACAGTATCTGTGCACTTTGAGAACATTAATGCATTAATTTTTAAGGCAGCTTAACAGACAAGCCTCCACTTCTGACAGAATCTGAGGAAGAAAATAATCTGAGTGTCTGCTCATTTCAATGCTCCCCTTGTGTTCTTGATACCTCACTTCTCCATCATGAGCTGGACTTCAAAATTCCAGAGCTCTGAGACCAAGAGAGCAGGTCAAGAGCACAGGTTAAGATGGTTCCCAGGAAACAGAAACCCCCTTCAAAAAATCTGATTTAATTTATTTATGGTAGCAGGAGAGGATGGGGGATTTGGGCTCTATTTCAGTCTCTTAGAAGGAACATGTAACACCAAACATTTCTCTACCTGTTATTAAACAACATGTCCATGCAGAATTTGCTCTTGGAGGCCTCTACAACAATTAATGTGCCACAGGAGTCAGAGAAATCCCCTCCTTGCTGCAAGCCAAGACTCTGCTTCAAAGCTTGGGGACACCAGAGGGTTCTTAAATAAGGAAAAAAGGGTCAGCACAGGTGTTTTGTTTTCAAAAGGGTCAGCACAGGTGTTTTGTTTTCAAAAGGGTCAGCACAGGTGTTTTGTGTTCAAGTCTGAGAAGGGGTTTTACAGTTTTGATCCAAGTTACAGCTCCAGGCACCAAATATCAAAAATGTTGTTCCAAGTGGATAAATATCTGTGGGAGTCAGGGGGAAAGGAAAAACAACAAGAAGAGAGAACAGTGGAATGAGCTGGGTTTAAAGGCTCAGCAGAAAACCAGCATCCACCATGGATGGGAAAAAACCACAACATTGCTCAAATAAACAGAGGAGCTTCAGCTGGAGCAAGAGGATGCAGCAGAGAGCAAGGCAAGGCTGACTCCCTTCAGCACAGTGACACACTCTGAGCTGGACAGACATCCTGGCAGGGCTTGGAAAGGAGCAGGATTCCCTGGAAAAGCTGGGGAGGGCTGTCCCCCAGGGAGAACTGCCTGGGATCTCCCTCCACCAGTGCCCCAAGGTGTGAAGTTCCTTCCTCAGAAGTGTCATTCCCAAAATGTTCCCAGGTATCTTCCTCAAACCTCATCCAGGTAAGGATTTCATTCCATTTGGCAGCCACGGGATTGGCACCAGTCAGTCCTCCCTGGCAGGGTGGGCAGGCCCTGGCACAGGGTGCCCAGAGCAGCTGGGGCTGCCCCTGGGTCCCTGGCAGTGTCCAAGGCCAGGTTGGACATTGGGGCTTGGAGCAGCCTGGGACAGTGGGAGGTGTCCCTGCCATGGCAGGGGTGGCACTGGATGGGCTTTGAGGTCCATTCTGGGATTCTGTCACATCACACAGCCAGGGAGCTGATCCAGCTGAATCCTGACCCTATAAACTCTTTATTAATGGTATTTTTTGCTGCCAGCTGTGTTAGCTCCCTACAGAGCCATGCAAGCCCAAAGCCAAGAGCAGGGCTGGGACATCCACAGATGGCAAAAAAGCAAACTGCCCCTGCCAGGCCAGGGCTGGTGCCCAGCTGGGGCTGATCTAACATTCCTGCTCTTGGATAAACCAAGGCTTGTACCAGCACAGCAGTGCTTCCCCCCTTGGATGACATGGTTAACCAACATTGATTTATGTGCTCCAAACCCAGAACATTCCATGGAAGTTAGATAAACCACACACAAATTGCAAGCAATGCTGGAAGGGTCTATAGAGCCTCTGTGTAGTTCTGGACAGAAATATTTATTGCATTTGGCTTGGAAGCTGCAGTCTGGGAGCACTGGGCAAAGAACACAACTGGGTGAGCACTGCAGCACCAGGCAGCAAGCAAATTCCATCTTTTCCTTTCCCAATAAATTATTCACAAAGGTGAACAGCTGTCACACTGACATTTCAGATCTGAAATATAGTTAAGAGCAAGTTATAACTAAGGCAAAGAAAATGAATGTCAGAAAGCTTTTGTTTTTTTTTCAAATTTCAGATAAGCTCTTTAGCCCTGGGGTTAATCAGAGCTCAGGAGCTCTGCTCCCACTCCAACTTCTTCCCTGCAAAAAGTCTCTTTGTGCAGCCTGGGTGTAAACATGCACAGCAGGGTATTAGTACTAAATGTAATTTAATGGGGCACACCTTTACTTCATTGCCCAGGGTAATCCAAATACCAGTGGTCCTTCACAGAATATTTGTCTTCCTTTATTAAACAACATCAATTATCTTTTACCTTTTACCTTCACATGTGGTCCCAGCCAAGGGCTCTGTACTGCAGCCACAGAATCAGAGAATCCCAGACTGGTTTGGGCTGGGAGGAATCTCAAAGCCCACCCAGTGCCACCCCTGCCATGGCAGGGACACCTCCCACTGTCCCAGGGTGCTCCAAGCCCTGTCCAACCTGGCCTTGGCACTGCCAGGGATCCAGGGGCAGCCCCAGCTGCTCTGGGCACCCTGCCCACCCTCACAGGAACAATTCCATCAGAATATCTAACCCAAATCTCTCCTCTGCCAGTTTAAAACCACTCCCATTTTTGTCCATGTTAAAAATCATTCCCCTCTGTTTTATAGGCCCCCTTTAGGCACTGCAAGGGGCTCTGAGATTTTCCTGGAGTCTCCTTTTCTCCAGGCTGAACAGCCCCAGCTCTCCCAGCCTGGCTCCATGGAATGAATTTATGAATACACACAATAGCTGCTTCAAAAGGTAAAAATATTTCAAGTACAGAAGGCTGAGCTGGCCACCAGAGCCTCTGGGTAAAAGCTGTTCTCTGCACAGCCAGCACCATTTCTGTCCTTTCCTCTCTCTGCAGAGCAGTTCAATATTTAACAAATCTAAGCATTTTCTGTTCTCAAGCAGCAGCAGAGAAGTTGTATCTTGCCCACAGCCACAAAACCCACGAGACCCAAGAGCATCCCCAAAGGCCTCAGCTCTCACATCAAGAGGAATTAAAAGGCAGGAGAGAGAGAGAATCAGCCCTGGGGCTTCTCCACAGCTCCTCCATCCGTGCCCAAACCCCCAAGACAAGGCTGAAGGCACATCCCAGGGAAGTTTATTTTGCATCAATTCCACAGGCACTGGAAGCTCCACACACCCCCACACAAACAGGATGTATGTCCTGATGGAAATCTGGTTTGTAATCAAAATCTTGATTGCTTCATTCGTGGGGAGAGGGAAGGTGGATCAGAAACATAAACATACACAGAAATTCTACAGCTATGGATTCCAAGTTCAAATAGGAACCCACACAGATTATATTCCCAGAACAAGCAGCAGCCAGAACATCCCCAGCCACGTTCTGGGACAGAACCAGACACCTGCAGCTGCACACTGCTTACTAAAAATTAAACCCTGCACCATTTATCTCCCTGCCAGCAGATGTTTACCAAGTACTGTGACTGCCTTTCCTTCCCTTGACCCAAAAAGAGAAGTTATATTTAGAATCTGTGCTTTTATTTCACAGACTCCAGGAGGTGCCATGGCCTGTCAGCACTTCAAACCAGCCCAGCAGAGCTCACAGCCCATGCTGGGATTACTGGGCTCATGGGGCAGCTGCCAGGAGAACTGGGATGTAAAATAGATTATGGCAGGAGCATTGAAACAAAATTTCCTCTGAGCTGCATGGACAGACATGGCCAGGCAGTCAGGAACAGGAGCAGTGTCACTGCTCCTGCTATGGATAAATGAAGCATTCAAGGGAGGGTTTCACAGAACCATGGGATGGTTTGGGTTGGAAGAGACCTTAAATCCCATCTCATTCCCACCCCCTGCCATGGGCAGGGACACCTTCCACCAGACCAGGCTGCTCAGAGCCCCAGTTTCAGTTCCAGCAGAACAGAATCCAGTTAAACCATGTGTCTCATTCCTTCAGACAATCCATGGGCAGGGATGAGCTTCAAACTTCAGACCAGCAGAGCTCACAGCCCATGCTGGGATTACTGGGCTCATGGGGCAGCTGCCAGGAGAACTGGGATGTAAAATAGATTATGGCAGGAGCATTGAAAGAAAATTTCCTCTGAGCTGCAGGGACAGACATGGCCAGGCAGTCAGGAACAGGAGCTGTGTCACTGCTATGGGTAATGAAGCATTCAAGGGAGGGTTTCACAGAACCATGGGATGGTTTGGGTTGGAAGAGACCTTAAATCCCATCTCATTCCCACCCCCTGCCATGGGCAGGGACACCTTCCACCAGACCAGGCTGCTCAGAGCCCCAGTTTCAGTTCCAGCAGAACAGAATCCAGTTAAACCACTTCAGACAATCCATGGGCAGGGCTGAGTGTTGGTGTTGGGTTTGTCTCCCTTCCCCAGCCAAGCAACAAGAGTCCCAAAATACACCTGGGAGCACCAGGGGAAGAAGAGGCTCTGTTGGATCCCTCAGAAACTGCTGTGCTACAGCAGCACAAGGGGGTCAGCTGTGTCCAGCCCTCACACACCAGGGACTGTGCCCCAGCCACACTTTTCCAGGTTATACCTGGAATGGTTATCCTCAGTGTAATCTTTTCCAGGTTATACTCAGTGTAACCTTTTCCAGGTTATACTCAACATAACCTTTTCCAGGTAATACTCAATGTAATCTTCTCCAGGTTATACTCAATGTAATCTTTTCCAGGTTATACTCATTACAATCTTTTCCAGGTTATACTCAGTGTAATCTCCTCCAGGTTGCACTCAATATAACCTTTTCCAGGTTATCCTCATTATAACCTTTTCCAGGTTATCCTCAGTGTAATCTCCTCCAGGTTACACTCAGTGTAATCTTTTCCAGGTTATACTCAGTGTAACCTTTTCCAGGTTATACTCAATATAACCTTTTCCAGGTAATACTCAGCATAACCTTTTCCAGGTAATACTCATTATAACCTTTCTCAGGTTACACTCAGTGTAATCTTTTCCAGGTTATACTAAATGTAATCTTTTCCAGGTTATACTAAATGTAATCTTTTCCAGGTTATACTCAGTATAATCTTTTCCAGGTTATACTCATTGTAACCTTTTCCAGGTTATACTCAATATAATTTTTTCCAGGTTATCCTCAATGTAATCTTCTCCAGATTATACTCAGTGTAATCTTCTCCAGGTTATCCTCAATATAATCTTCTCCAGGTTATACTCAATATAACCTTTTCCAGGTTATACTCAATATAATCTTTTCCAGGTAATACTCAGCATAACCTTTTCCAGGTTATACTCAGTGTAACCTTTTCCAGGTTATCCTCAACATAACTTTTTCCAGGTTATCCTCAGTGTAACCTTTTCCAGGTAATACTCATTATAACCTTTTCCAGGTTATACTCAATATAACCTTTCCCAGGTTATACTCAATATAACCTTTTCCAGGTAATACTCAGCATAACCTTTTCCAGGTTATACTCATTATAACCTTTTCCAGGTTACACTCAGTGTAATCTTCTCCAGGTTATACTAAATGTAATCTTTTCCAGGTTATACTCAGTATAATCTTTTCCAGGTTATACTCAGTGTAATCTCCTCCAGGTTGTACTCAATATAACCTTTTCCAGGTAATACTCAGCATAACCTTTTCCAGGTTATACTCAGTGTAACCTTCTCCAGATTATACTCAGTGTAACCTTTTCCAGGTTATCCTCAATATAACCTTTTCCAGATTATACTCAATATAACCTTTTCCAGGTAATACTCAGCATAACCTTTTCCAGGTTATACTCAATGTAATCTTTTCCAGGTTATACTCATTACAATCTTTTCCAGGTTATACTCATTACAATCTTTTCCAGGTTATACTCAGTGTAATCTCCTCCAGGTTGCACTCAATATAACCTTTTCCAGGTTATCCTCATTATAACCTTTTCCAGGTTATCCTCATTATAACCTTTTCCAGGTTATCCTCAGTGTAATCTCCTCCAGGTTATACTCAGTGTAATCTTCTCCAGGTTATACTCAATATAACCTTTTCCAGGTTATCCTCAATATAATCTTTTCCAGGTTATACTCACCCATTTGTTCCACAATCTCAGGTGGGAAAACTCGAGAAGCAAAAGCTCTTCGGAAAATATCAGAGAATTCTTTATCCAGGCCTCCAATGCCCATTTTCTCAAAATTCCAGTCAGGGTTGATGATTGACTGCCTGTTCTCCTTGGTCTTTGATTTACCTGCAAAAGCCAAGAAATGGTTTCAAACCCAGAGCCCAGCAGAAGTGCAGCACACACAGGAACAGCTCTGCAGGTCAGAGCCCACCCCACAAACTCTGCTCAGTTTCAAACACTGGCCAGGAGGACACACTGTGCCAAGGACACAAGGACAGGACACCAGAGAGCAGCTTGGGAAATGATCCCCAGCCTTCCCACTGCTCACATCAGGGGTTTCTCCAGCCAGGTGTTGTTCCTATGTATTGAAGAATCCACAGGAGATTGCTCTGCCACAGATTCACCCTGGACCCACACAACCTCAGCACCCAGCTCACCTGGCTGCTGCCAGAACCAGTGTCCACCCTGTTCCAGGCCAGCTGGGATGATGCAGGCTTGTCCTGCATCCTCCTCAGTCCTGCCTTTCCCAGTCCCCTCTGCTCTCCCCTGTGCAGCAGCAGCCCCACACTGGAACCCCTGTTCCCCTTCCCTCTTCCTCCCACACCCTCTGCCAGGCAAATGGACCTGCAGGAGCTGCAATTTGGCTGCACCTTCAGTACAGGGACAGAATGATGGATGCTCTGCTTTGTTCATATCCCTCCAGAACAATATGTGATCATTCTTAGCAGCCACATTTAACAGCTCCTAATAACAGGAACACACTGCAAGATGGGTGCAGCATTCATTCCCTTGATCCTGCTGTGGCATTCACATTCTGTGGAAAAACCCCTTCACCCAGGATTTTTCCCCTGGGAAGCTGAGAAGCCTCAGAGAAAAATAAAACCAATAATTATCTCATTTGCTTCTCATGTGTTGTGCTCATCTGGAATGTGTTTGGAGATTGTTTCATTGGATTCTGGTGTGAGTTGGCCAATTAGGGCCAAGCTGTGTTGGGACTCTGGAGAGAGTCACAAGTTTTCACTATTATTTTTTTAGCATTCTGTAAGTATCCTTTCATTATTCTTTAGTATAGTATGGTTTAGTATTCTTTGATATAATATAGTATCATAAAGTAATGATTGTTTCATTGTTCATGATTGAATCATTGTTTTGACTCAATGGCCAATTAGGGCCAAGCTGTGTTGGGACCCTGGAGAGAGTCACAAGTTTTCATTATTTTTTTTTTAGCATTCTGTAAGTATGCTTTCATTATAGTTTAGTGTTCTTTGATATAATATAGTATCATAAAGTAATAAATTAGCCTTCAGAGAACATGGAGTCACATTCATCACTGCTCCCTGCAAACACAATAATCCTGCCTGGGATCTGGGCCCTCTCCAGCCCAGTGTTACCCAGGTCAGGAGAGCTCTCCCTCCCACACATCATTGACAGCTCTCTGCACTCAACCTCCCCTGCATTTCCTGCCTCAGCCCCTGAGCTCAGCCAGAGCCAGCCTGGGCACCTCACTGCTGCAGCCTTTTCCAGCTTATTCAATAACTACAATGAGCAGCACAGAGATTCCCACTGAACCCCACTGACATCAGCTATTTCCTCCTTCCCTTTCACCCCTCACTGACTCATGCAAGGACCTTCTCTCCCACAGATCTCTGTTTTGATTCCTTCTTAAGGACCTTTGACAAAGAACTTTGCTGGAGGAGCTTTGACACCCAGCCCATGTCAGCCCTGCTGCCAGAGCTCTGACTGCTGCAGGATCATGAGGCAGGACTGCCCTTAGACAAGACAGGCTGGCCCTTCCCTGTGTATCACCCTTTTATTTTAATTTAATGCTTTATTACAGTTTCTGTTGATTTTTCTATACAGATCTCAGGTTCTAAGAGCTGCACCTCTCCAAACCTTCTCCAGAATCCCCTGGAAAGCAGCAGCACTCTCACCACTCAGCCCCCAGACACTGCAGCAATTTCCAGCAAGGTCACACAGAACAATCCCTTTACACCTCAGAAGAACCAAGGCCAGTCCTGGCAGACCCTCACAGTTCATTGTCTGCTCCACAACCTCTTCCAGAGGCACAGCAGAGCCCTGAGCTCAGCTCTGCAGCCCTTGAACCACCTCCTTTCCCTGCTGCTGCTCAGCACTGGCACCACAGAGCTGGGCAGTGCTCAGAGTGCTCAGGAAGCAGAAAACAGGCACAGATGCTGCTGGAAGGATGCTGGCACACCCATGCAGTCCCACCTTAGGTTTATTCAAGCATTGACACTTTTACCAGTCAGATCAACCCTGCACATGGCTTCCAGCACCCTCAGCTACCAGGGAAACACACAGAGATCTGACAACCCAGAGAAAAAGCAAAGACACTGCCAACTATCCTTAACTATTGCCCTTCCCAGTGTATCCTCCTTTTCCTCTCATTTAATGCTTTATTTCAGTTTCTGTGGATTTTTTTCTGCACAGATCTCAGGTTCTAAATTTGCACCTCTCCAAACCTTCTCCAGAAGGTTTATTCCAGCCTATAAACAAGCACTGACAGTTTTATCAGTCAGATCAACCCTGCACATGGCTTCCAGCACCCTCAGCTACCAGGGAAACACACAGAGATCTGACAACCCAGAGAAAAAACAAAGAACTGCCAATTAGCCTTAATTACTGCAGAAATGGGATGTTTCCTCAGACTTGCACAGGGCTTTAAGGGTTGGCTCTTCATGGTTTTCCCACTGGGGCCATTCCCACCCTAGAACATCACAGAGATCACAGAGTCACAGGTGGCTCTGGGTTGGAAGGGACTTTAAACCCACCCAGTGCCAGCTCTGCCATGGCAGGGACATTTTCCATTATCCCAGATGGCTCCAAACCCCAATGTCCAGCCTGGCCTTGGGCACTGCCAGGGATCCAGGAACACCCACAGCTGTGCCAGGGCCTGCCCACCCTCCCAGGGAACCATTCCTAATTCCCAATATCCCATCCTAGCAAACAACCAGTGAACATTTTGCTGCTCTGTTCCACAAGCTCTTCTAAGAGTTATTTCAAGTTCAGCCAGATAATGAATGAGCAGCAAGAGTCCAGGAAGTCCAGCAAACAGCAGCTCTGTGTGAGCTGAACCAGACTCTTTAATCCTGCTCTAAACACATCTGGAATCAATATTTCAATTCCAAGGGCAGCAAAACAAACAAACAGGAACGTGCCTCTGGGTCAGATGCCAGGGACAGCACTTGGGACCCAGAGCAGCTCCAGCCCTGCAGGGAGATCCACAATTCCCCTGTGTTTATTATCCCAGTGCTGCTCTCCAGCTTTAGGTCAGACCCTCAGCCAGGGCTGTTCACAGAGCTTGGCCTACACTCCCCCCTTCTGGCTGCACCTCAGCACAGGAAAATTCTTGCAGATTGGATTAAAACCTCTCCCAGTGGTTTCATAACACAATTTTATGCTAAACAGAACAAACAGAATTGGCTTTTTAAAAAATTACTACAGTTCTTCTCTATTGAAATAATGCAGGCCCTTTACTGAAGGCAGAGCTCAGTGACACTCACTTCACTTTCATCTCCTCTCTCACAATTTAATTATTCAGAACTTTACAATTCCCCAGAGACCAACAAAGCACATTAAGCAGCTCTGCCTCAGATCAATGAGGAGATTAAATGAAGTACCAATTTGACAGAAGTAAATTGAGGCACAAGAAGCTCTTTTGTCTTGTCTGAGCACAATGAAACAGAATCCTGGGGAAGGGCCCCTATTGCCAGTGCAGCAGCTCTCCCACACGTGCCCAGAGGGAGATGCCAGGGCATTGGATGGCTCTGAATATTAACAGGGACAATCCCCTGTGAATATAAAATATTCAGGGTTATTTCACACTGTCCTGGCAGCAGAGTGAAACCTGATGGGGTGTGATCCCACAGTCACAGGTGGGAACTCACTGCCCTGCCCCTGTAAGTTCCATGTGGTGCTATTAACATTTGTACCCTCGTTAGGATGCTTAATTAGAGCCATCTACAGCCCACAGAGCTGTGTTAGTGTCACATCCACATTTCTGAAAATTCCCTTTGCCCAAGATTTTTCTCCTGGGAAGCTGAGAAGCCTCAGAGAAAAAGGAAAACAAGAATTATCTCATTTGTTTCCTCTGTGTTGTGCTCATGTGGAATGTGTCTGGAGATTGTTTACACACAACTGACTTTTAAATTGGATTCTGGTGTGAGTTGTTTTCACCCAATCAGGGCCAAGCTGTGCTGGGACTCTGGAGAGAGTCACAAGTTTTGATTATTATCTTTTTAGCCTTCTTTCTGTATCCTTTCTGTATTCTTGAGTATAATTTAGTTTAGCATTTTATATATTATATTATATTATATTATATTATATTATATTATATTATATTATATTATATTATATTATATTATATTATATTATATTATATTATATTATATTATATTATATTATATTATATTATATTATATCACATTATATTATATCACATTATATTATATCACATTATATCATATCACATTACATTATATCACATTATATTACATTATATCACATTATATCATATTATATCATATTATGTTATATATTATGATATTAAAATTATTATTCTTTAATAAATTAGCCTTTGTATAGTATAGTTTAGTTTAGTATTCTTTAATATACTATAGTATCACAAAATAATAAATTAGCCTTCTGAGAACATGGAGTCAGATTCATCATTCCTTCCTGCCATGAGGGCCCCATAAATACAATAATTTAGGGTTTCAGCACAGGCTGAGTGGGCTGAGGTGCAAGGTGTGGTGACACAGCAGCCTCACACCCTCCCACTGCCTGTGGCACAAAAAGCAGCTGCAGGACATAAAATCCCAGCCCCAAATGTGGCCCCAAATGTGGCCCCAAATGTGGCTCTTCAGGGCAGCATCAAACCTCAGCCCCTGCCACAGCTCCTGCAGTGCTGGATGAGCTGAATTCTCCTCTCCTCAGTGGGTTTATTCCTGTACCAAGTACTCCCAGCACTGAACAATTCCAGCCAAGCAGAGCTTGTGCTTTGCAGCAAAAATAAACCTGATGGCTCCCTGAGCAGCCTGCACCTGCCACTCCTGACTGTGCAACTGCAGCAGCACAAGGAGGAGTGTCCTAACTCATGGATTCTGGGAGGAAGGAACAAAACAGGGAAGAAAAACAAGAAAACATTAAAATAGAAGTGTCTGTTCAGTCTTGAATCACAGCCAGGGAGGGATCTGCAGCTGAAGCTTGGAAAGAGTCACCAACCTCATGCCACTGGTAAGCTGAGGGGAGAGCCAAGGGAAGAGCCAGGGGGAGAGCCAAGGGGAGAGCCAAGGGAAGTGCCAAGGGAAGTGCCAAGGGAAGGGACAAGGGAAGAGACAAGGGAAGAGACAAGGGAAGAGACAAGGGAAGAGACAAGGGGGATGCCAAGGGAAGAGCCAAGGGGAGAGACAAGGGGAGAGACAAGGGAAGTGCCAAGGGGGATGCCAAGGGGAGAGCCAAGGGAAGGGCCAAGGGAAGAGACAAGGGGGATGCCAAGGGAAGTGCCAGGGGGAGAGCCAAGGGGAGAGCCAAGGGGAGAGCCAAGGGAAGTGCCAAGGGAAGGGCCAAGGGAAGTGCCAAGGGAAGAGCCAAGGGCACAGCAGGTGGGTGTCCCTGGTCCCCAGGAGCCCCCCAGCCCCAGGGCACACAGAGCCACTGCAGGGAAGGGCCCAGGTCCCACCACTCCCCTGGTGCCTCCATGGAACACCCCACACCCTACAGCAGCTTCTCTCTAAAGGAATGTGTGGAGGACACACCAATTATTCCTTCATTTCTTTGGTGGCCAAGTGTGATATTGTACACAGGGATTTGTTTTGTTGAAGTTTAGAAACTGTTTAAATCAGTTCCCATTAGTGTGAATAAACTCCTGGAAGCAGCTGCACACAAGCCCCAGTGCTGCTCTGCAGCTCCTTCCAAAGAGCAGGACTGCCAAATTTTGACCACACATTTCAAAAGCTCTTTATTTCCCAATCCCTCCTCTTTTAATTAAATTTAATGGAATAGCTGTTGGCTTGTTAGTGTCCCTGAAAACATCATTCTCTGATGAAATAAATATTAAAATATTAAAATAAAATAAAATATTTCAAACAGCTGCTGTCTCTGGATCTACTGGTCCATTTGGCCTTGCTAATCTCGGCCTAGGAATGAAGACAAACAACAGCCTGGAGGCAATGAAGTCTCCTGGGCCTGAAGAGCAGCAGATCTCAAGCATTATTTCTCTGTGGGTGCAGGAACTCACCAATCAGATTGAGAGAGGAGTTCTCAGCTTTCTCAAAGGCAACTTGGCTGTTTCCAAGAACCAAACCAACCTCAATCTGCAAAAGGAAGGGAAAGAAATAATTATATTAATTACCATTAGACTCAGCTTCAGATTGCTCCAGGTATCTCCAAGAACATCTCAGAAGGCAGGGAAAAGCAGCAAAATCTCAATTTCCTGGGAAGAATGAAAAATACCAACCCCTCCTCTAAAACAAACACCACTGAATGGAGAAGCTCACCAGGTACAACAACCTGGCTTTTAAAAATTACTGGTTGAGTTCAAACCCAACTATTTTATTTCAGCAAGTAAAGGAGAAAATAAAATCCTGTCCTTTCTACAGAAGGAAAAATCAAAACTGGACATATCTGGAAGACAAAAAAACTCAAGAGAGGCTGTTTGCATGAATTAGTACTTAAAGACCAAAATTTCTGCATCCCTCCTGCTCTGCAGTTTAGTGGAGGCTGCACTGAACTGCAGACAAGGCTCTCTGTCCCCTGACACACAGATGAGGCAGATGTGTGACTTCTCCAAAGGCAGGGTGTGGACAGTTTTTATTGAGACATAGTTGATGGGAAAAGAGACTGAGAAGATCCATCTGAGAAAGCAACAGCTGCCTAATTCAAGGACAGTTTCCTTGAGCAAGAAGCTGTTCAAGAAAATATGTGATAACAGGAGGTAAAAGAAGCCACAAACATCCTGAGAAAGGTGGGACTGACTTTTTATAGCTGACTCAATAGTCTGTTTCAGACATTCTTTGTGAAAAATCCTTTCTGTAGGATTTTTCCTGCTGGAGCTGAGAAGCTCAGTAACAAATGTAAACAATTATTATCTGCTGCTGTGGAATGCAACAGGTCCACCTGTAGATGTTTGGATTTGCTGACCACTCATGGTGGAGCTGCTCTCACTCTCTGCTGAGACACAGACCTTTGTTATTCTTCCTTCTATCTCTCTTTTTAGCTTAGCCAGCTTCTGAAGAAGCTCCTCTTCTTTCTATCTCTATGTAGAATATTTATAATGTTATATATATATATCATAATATAATAAATCAAGCCTTCTGATCATGGAATCAAGATCCTGTCTCTTCCATCCTCTACAAACCCCTGTGAGCACCGTCAACAATAGTCAGCTCTAGTTTTGCAATATGTATGAATCTCATTACTGTGATTATAAAAGTGTGCCTGTTCATCAATAAATCTGAGACTTGTTGATCATCAGTGGATGAGCAATGTCTCCCATCTTCCTCATCAGCAGGTCACCCCAACTGCCCTTGGTGGCATGTCCTGGTGGGACCTGCAGCTCTGCAGTCCCCAAGGAGTGCACAGCAGTTCCTGGGTACCCACCTTCTGCTTTTTGCTTGTTCCAGACTCCCCTTTGAGAATGCTGGGGTCCATGGCTTCCATGTCCTTCACCAACAGCCCAAAGAGCTTGTCATTAAAGCTGAACACCAGCTGTGAAAGGGAAAACAAATCTCATTAAAAAAACTAAAAAGGATTCTGACAAGACTAGTAAGATTTGAAAGGAGAGAGGCCTGAAGACTGAGTTAGCCACCCTGAGTTTTTTCCCTGTAAAGTTCTGGATTCACAGGAATCCCTGTAAAGCTCAGTCTGCAGTGCTGACCATATCCTTTCCCTGCCCCAACATCAGAGTAACAGACCTAAAGTTACAGAATATCAGAATATTAGCTGGAGAAACTCAAAGAAAAATCCTCCTTCCAAGAAAATCATCTATTCCCCCCTCCCCTTCCCCCCAGCTCAGTGTTCTGTATCATCTGATGACATTTCCCTCTCACTCCAATAATTGGAGAACAATTTAGCTCAAAACTTTCAGATATTTTCCATTTCAGCTTGACAGGGACACTTCAGGAACAGTGTTAATGAGAGGCAGAATGAATGTGATGAGAAGTAGGGTCCATCCCACAGAACACCAGGCTGGCTCTGCAGCCTTGCCTCCCTTTCCTTGAGTTTCTATTTCCAACTGGCTCAAGGTTCAGACCCTGCAAGGGGTAAATGCTATGGGAGACCACCCTTGAGCTGTTTTGAGAGCAAGGCAGAGCAGAGGCAGTCACACAGGGCTGTGCAGGGGCTGAAGCCCATGTTCTGCAGAGCCCTGCATGCTCAGTTACAGGGACATCAGCTTTCCAAGGTCCCCAAGGAAAATACTTCATCCCTGTTTCTCTGCTGAAGTCCCCAGAGCAGCAATAAATCGTGGAATCCCAGAATAGTTCAGGCTGGAAAGGACCCTAAAGCTCATCCAGTGCCACCCCTGCCACAGCAGGGACACCTTCCACCACACCAGGCTGCTCCAAGCCCTGGCCAGCCTGGCCTGGGACACTTCCAGAACAATAAAATACACTGCACTTGGGAGGTGCCACTGAGAATGAATTAAACCTGGTGTTTGTCTTGATCTTATAGTGAAGGAGGCAAAAGTGACTTCCCAAAAGATTCCAGGAGTTGCCATGCTCACATCCAACCAGGCCACAACACAGAGAGACCCAAACTCTCCCAAGCCCTGGGGTTTTCCTCACAGATTTAGGATAGAGCAGATTCTAAACCCCTGTGCTCATGCTCTCAGTGACAGTCACAAAGGTTTTACTGTTCATAAAGAAATCCTTGTGGGGGCTGAACTAGAACAGAGACTGGACAGAGGTGAAGAATAAAGCAGGGATTTATCAGGAGGCCTCAATGGATCCACCTTGGGCAGCACAAGGGCCCAGCCAGGGCTGCACCCCAGGTGAACCCAAAATGGACCACGGGGTCATGGGGTCTCTCACTTTTAGAAGCTCTGCTCCATTTGCATATTGGAGTTAATTGTCCAATTCCAGCTCCAGCCCATGCAGTCCCATCCTTGTTTTTCTCTCCAGCCCACATTGTTTGTGCTCTTGGGCTGAGATTTGGATCATTTGTCCTTGGTCCCCAGCTGGAGCAGGAATTATTTTGTTTCCCTGCTCTGTGCACAGAGCTCACCATCCCCTCATGGTGAAGCCCAGACCCACCCACTAAAGCAGCACAGAACCTGAAAAATACAAAAAGCTAAAACCTGAGGCATCATTTCACACAAGGAACAACCCCTGCCCCTCAGCCAGCCTTTGCAGAGCTCTTGGCACCCTCAGAGGGTCCCTCACAAACCTGCACAGGGTGTTTGAGCCCAGGGCAGCCTCAAAGCCCCAGAGCACAGCTCACCTGCTGGCCCACAGAGAAGGCCTGGCTGTTGAACTGCTGGATGAACTCTGCAGCCATCTTGTCTGTGTCATAGGGGTTGGAGTCAATGTTCTTCTTCTGCAGGAAGTCAATCTCGATGGTCATGGTGCCAATGCACTGCTTGGTCTTGTCAAAAGTGTATAAGGAAACTGAAAAAACCCAAGAAACAGCAGATTTAAGGTCCCCCCAGTGTATTAAACAAGTTTGGCAATACACACCCTTCCCTTGAGAATTTCACTTGGTAAAACTGAATATATTCCTATTTTATTTCTCTTAACCCATGTTCAACTACAAGGTCAAAAATACAGTAAAATTGCTACTGAAAAGTCCCATTTTTCACTGAAAATCCCTGCACTGCTCTGAAAACTCTTAATAAATTTTTAAAACAGCTCAAACACCACACAGACTTTGGGGGATGAGGACAATGAAAGGAAATCCAGACATGCTATGGTCCCACATGGCTGCATCTCCACACAAGGGTTTGGACACATCTCCAGAAGCCTAAAAGCAGCTTTAAGGGTTGCCTTGCCCAAAGGCAGTGACAAGAGGCCATCACTGGGGTTCTGTGACAAGATTGCTGAGCTGTTCTCCAGATGAGGCAGCAGAAAGTGAATTATTGCACATTTAAATGCAGCAATGTAATCTGTCAGCCCAAAACAAAGCACACCCCAGACACTGAGGAAACAGCCCCTGCCCCAGAGGAGGGAACAGCCCCTGCCCCAGAGCAGAATACAGCCCCTGCCCCAGAGCAGGAAACAGCCCCTGCCCCAGAGCAGGAAACAGCCCCTGCCCCAGAGGAGGGAACAGCCCCTGTCCCACAGGAGGAAACAGACCCTGCCCCAGAGGAGGAAACAGCCCCTGCCCCAGGGGAGGTAACAGCCCCTGCCCCAGGGGAGGAAACAGCCCCTGCCCCAGGGGAGGGAACAGCCCCTGCCCCAGAGGAGGGAACAGCCCCTGCCCCAGGGGAGGAAACAGCCCCTGCCCCAGAGAGGGAAACAGCCCCTGCCCCAGAGGTGCCCTTGGGCCCACGCTGGCATTTCCAGGTTCCCTTCAGAGATGCAGAATGCCCTGGACAGAAAGCCAAGGGCAGGGAAGGCACTGCTCAGTCCCTGCCACCCTGATCCCACAGGCACAGAACGTGGGAAACGAGAGACCTCTCAGGGTACAAACAGGATGAAGAGGATGGAAAGGAAAGAGCAGCACAACCCTCAGCTCCAGGGACTGCCCAGCATGCTGCCCCAAGGGCAGGATCACAAACAGGCAGGCCCAGCAATGCAAAGCAGCCCAATGATTCTCCAGAGGATTGAGGAACATTAAAGGTTTGCTTTGAATCTGGAGAGCAAAGAGCAGCAAGGATGAAGCAGGAGAAGGGGAATGTGGGAAAGGCTCCTCACTCCATCTGTGATTTCCTGCCCCTGGCAGCAGAATGGCTCCAGAACAAACCTGCAGGTGCTGAGGTTGATGGCAACACAAGCCCCCAGGATTGTGCACATGAAGGGAACAAGGACAGCCTGTCCCTGCTGAAGTGTGACCAGAACACACAGCACACCCCAAACACCCTCCCTGGGAGGAGCTGCCACAGACACATCTTCAGCAAACAGGGATGAAGATGGAAACAGCTGATCTGCTGCACTGAGTTCATTCAAAAGCAGCAGGGTGATCCCTTTGGGCCTGCAAGCAAACACCAGGAGCTGCTCTCACCTCACAGGTCACCTCTGAGCAGTTTCCTTTTCCTTGCTGAACCTCATGGCTTTGTCACATAAAAGTTTCTGGAATATCAGTCCCTGGATTTGGCCACATCACATCAGCAGCCCTTACAGCCAGGACTGAGTGCTGAGGGGATGCAGCAAACTCAGCAGAGCACAGCACCAGCTCCAAGAGCCTGGAATGTTCCAGAGGGAGGCTGGGAAGGCAGCAGAGAATGGAGCAGGGACCTCCTGGCCCTGGGAATGCAGCAGGGACCTCCCTGGGATGGGAATGGAGCAGGAACCTCCCTGGGATGGAAGGCACAGCCTGCCCTGGCTCTGGGAATGCAGCAGGGACCTCCTGGCTCTGAGAATGCAGCAGGAACCTCCTGGCTCTGGGAATGCAGCAGGAACCTCCTGGCTCTGGGAATGCAGCAGGGACCTCCCTGGGATGGAAGGCACAGCCTGCCCTGGCCCTGGGAATGCAGCAGGAACCTCCTGGCTCTGAGAATGCAGCAGGAACCTCCCTGGGATGGAATGGAGCAGGAACCTCCTGGCCCTAGGAATGCAGCAGGAACCTCCCTGGGATGGGAATGCAGCAGGAACCTCCTGGCCCTGGGAATGCAGCAGGAACCTCCCTGGGATGGAAGGCACAGCCTGCCCTGGCCCTGGGAATGCAGCAGGAACCTCCTGGCCCTGGGAATGCAGCAGGAACCTCCCTGGGAATGGAAGGCACAGCCTGCCCTGGCTCCAGCTGGGAATCTCTGCTGGGAACACAGGAGCTGGTGCAGCTGGAGTGCACAGAAGGCAGGACAGACACATCCATCAGGGCACTGTGCCTTCCCACAGGAAAATCACTCACCTGGAAAACCTTTACTGCATCATCAGGGGCTCAGCAGGACTCACCACTGCTCCACAGAGCTGGGGCTGCATTTACACTGACATTTAAAACACAATTTCCACATTATCAGGGGAGCAGGACAAAGCAGGAGCCCTGGGAAATCACTGGCTTTGTGAACACTCTCCCTACCTGCAGAATGTTTTTACAAATCCCTTCCACCCAGCACGGAGTCAGATGACATTTAGTCACTGTGCACAGAATCACTGCATTATTTTTGTTAACACAGGCTCCCACGTAGTTGGGAGGTTTCACAGCAAAGCCCAGGACAAGGACAGTCACAAACTGCTCTGGGAGCTGATCACACAGAATATCAGGGCTTCTTTCCCCAAAGACCTGAGTACTGAAAAGCAGTGTAAGTGAGTTGGCACATGATCAGCAGCCAAACAAGGGTGAGAAACAAATTAATTTATGACTCTTCCCCTGTTATAGGTTCTTCAGTTAAAATAAGACCAGCAGGCAAGAAGATCACAGATTAACAGAATCATCAAGGTTGGAAAAGGCCTCCAGGATCAACTGTCAACCCAGCACCAGCACCATGGTCACCACTAAGTAATGTCCTCAAGTGCCACATCCACCAGTTCTCCAAACATTCCCAGGGATGGTGACCCCACCACTGTCCTGGGCAGCCTGTTCCAAGCCTTTACAACCCATTCTGTGAAGGAATTTTCCTTAATATCCAACCTACACCTCCTCTGGCACAACCTGAGACTGTTTTCCTTCCATCCCGTCCCTTTTCTCCTGCAAGAAGTGACCAAGCTCCTGGCAGGTCACTGTATGGAGCAGGAAGGTCACCCCCAGGTTCAAATCCTGGTCTGTGGGACAGACAGAGAGGCAGAGACACTCCAGCTGTCCTACAAACACATCTGAGTATGATCTGTGCTCATGGAGCTGCTGAGACCACAGGGCTGGGAGGGAGCTGCCCCAGGAGCACCTCACACCCACAGTGTCTGAGGCTGGAAATGGGGATGTGAATTCCATCCCCATCTCTCAGAGCTGGGGCAGGTATCTACTGCTCATTGGGCAGTTTTCTTTACCTCTCCCACAGCCAAACCTCCCTCCAGGAGATCTCTTCTGTTCATGGGCTATTAATTATTAATTATCTGCTGTCCATGGCCACTGAGTGTCCCTGCAGGGCTGATCCAATTCCCCCCATCCCATGGGGAGATGCTGTGCCCAGGGCAGGAGCCAAGCATTCCTACCTGGATCCAAGCTGAGCTTTGGGACACCCCAGCAGCCCTTGCCCCCTGCATTGCCAGAGGAGCAGCTTTCTGCTGCCCTGCATGGCCAGAGGGAGCCCAGGCCCATCTCCAGCAGCCCTGGAGCTGCAGAGGAAAACTCCCCCCTTGTGCAGGATCCCTGCTGCAGCAGAACCACAGCTGGCACTGCAGGAGGGCTGAGCCCCCCTGGGATGGGGCTGGGACACCCCCCTGACACACAGGGGGCAGGGCATGGGCTGACTCTGGCAGTGGTTGTTTTGTACTATTTTATTTGTACTTTTAATTTTCCTAGTAAAGAACTGTTACTCCTATATCTTTGCCTGAGAGCCCCTTAATCTCACAATTATAATAATTTAGACAAAGGGGTTTACATTTTCCATTTCAAGGGAGGCTCCTGCCTTCCTCAGCACACACCTGGCTGCTCAAACCAGGCCACAGCACTCCTCAGGCCCAGCCCTCCTCATCCTCACAGAGGATGCAGCCACCAGCTCTGCCCACAGCCCCAAAGGAGGGAATTCCTGAAGCACTGAGAGCTACTCCAGAGGCAAAGCCCCTTGGACAGTGAGCAGAGAGCAGGATCCCAGCAAGGCAGAGGAGGAAATGTCCTCTCCAGGAGCACAGAGGTGACTCCTGATGGTCCAAAGAACAAATGTGATCCAGGTAATGGACAGGTAGCAAAGCACACAGAGACCCTCCTGGAACTCCTGCTGCCAGGACTGCTCAGCATTGCAGCTGCTGCACCTGCAGCTGGCAGTGATCCAAGCAGAGGGAATCTCCTCCAAACTTCATTAAAGTTTGCAAAGCTCAAGGAAGATTCAAAATAGGAATAGAGATTCTCCTCAGCCCTTCACCTTGCTGCAGAATATTCTGGTCAGGTATTGGTGCAAACATCAGTGCTGCAGGGCACACTGCTGCTCCTGGAACTAAAACATCCCCATCCATTCCAGTGCTGGTGCCAACAAATTCCCCAAGGACAAGAGCTGTCCTCTGTTAGTGGAGTGATCTCCAGAGACCCAGAACAGGCTATCCAGGACATGTTCAGTGTTCATATCTGCATGTGGACTCTGACATCCCACACACAGCCAGGCTGAGATACCTGCAGGTATGTGGAGAAACTGCCAAAACAGCCTGCCCAGGTGTGGAAAACATTAAAACAGAAAAGCTGCAGAGAGGAGAGCAGCTCCTTCACTAAGGAGGTCCTCACATCACCTGGAGAAGGACTGGAGCTCTGTGAGTTCCAATTCAGGATGGAAACATGAATTCAGTTTTATGAACACATCCCAATTGCTCTGACTGACTCACCATCAATCTCCTGCCCGATGGAAAGGCCGGCCCATTTCCTCTGAAAAACAAGAGAAAAAAGGTCAGAACAGCTGTCCTGCAGAACACCTGGCCCTCAGAACAAACACCTGGCCCTCAGAACAAACACCTGTCCTGCAGAACACCTGGCCATCAGAACACACACCTGGCCATCAGAACACACACCTGTCCTGCAGAACACCTGGCCCTCAGAACAAACACCTGGCCCTCAGAACAAACACCTGCCCTGCAGAACACACACCTGGCCCTCAGAACAAACACCTGGCCCTCAGAACACACACCTGGCCATCAGAACACACACCTGGCCCTCAGAACACACACCTAGCCTGCAGAACACACACCTGGCCCTCAGAACAAACACCTGCCCTCAGAACAG